>JASFAX010000392.1:0-64552 GCA_030737875.1 Allium sativum
AGGATAGACACCCTTAGGGTTGTTATGGATTCGTTCGCCCGAGATGGGCTAGGTGTGGTCGCTCCACACCTAGTAGGGATAGGGCACACCCCCGATTCCCAAAAAGATAGAGTAAGCGATGTTTTCTCTAGCCGGGATGTAAGCTGCGGGTTACTCATAATCCTGTACATTGGCGGATGTGCATTACGGTGTTTTCTCTAACGGGGATGTAAGCTGTGCAAAATTGCAGTATGTGATAGATCTTTTGAATCAGCAGCCATCATGATGGAAATGCAAACTTCCAATATGACTTTCTTCTGTTTTAGTTGTAAACTTATGTATGGCGACATAATGTATGGTACCTATGCCGTCTATGATTGATACACTTATATTTGAAGTTGATTTCTTCACTTATAGTAATAATAAAAGATAAATTTCACGTACCAAGCATATTTGGCTAATATAAGGTAAAGCTCTATACTTCGGCTTGCGTTGCATTGTGTGATGGGACCTAAGTCTTATAATAGCTTCGTTGTTCTTTTATTTAGCATTGCGAGTTTTGTTTTAAGGTATTTATGTGAAGTAAATCCGTATTGTGTCATACAGCGTGATCCCGTGATTTACGTAACTTTAAAATAAAGTTAAATAACTGTTTTTAGTTCTCGCACCAGTCCCATGACTAACTCGAAGCTTATTGTTTCTACCCAAACTCTGGGTGCCCATATTTCCAAATGGGCAGCTAGTAGTTTGGTTTTCGCAAATATTTCTTTTCCCAGGATCCTGGATTACAGCTGGAGCTATATTATGATAGCTTTGTATCTGTGTATTTTCTTCAGTTGCGGTAGTTGATATTTTCCGCTGCTTTGTAATTTGTAATTCTCTGATATATTTTTGTTGTATATTATTTGAACTCTGATATAGATGTAAATTGTTGTAATAACATTGAAATGTTTGATGTGTCATGTTCTCAAAGCAGTCCGGGCTCCTCCGTCTCTTCGGGGATCGGGGAAGTTTGGGTCATCTCAGTAATCCTCCAAGATAATAATACCCGATGGATTGAAAGGAAAGATCGAGACAGTAAGGAACCAAAGCTCAAGGCAATAGGCGATCAAGTCCAAATAAAGCCAAGTTTCATCCAAGGACAAAATGTGGCATGCAGATGATGTTTTACAAAGTCAAAAGTGTAAAATACACTAACTCCGTGGACCGATACCGCTCCATCACCCACGGACCGATACTGATCCATGTAGTTTGTATTTTGGCATGCGACTTCATGGGTAGAGACCAAGCATTATTATGAGTCTTTCTGCAAACAGGCTTAGCCCAACACCTCCGAAACTTCTATAAATATCCCCATACTCCAACATGAAAGGGAATTGATTTCCTTGCCCTGTCAAAGCTTGGTCTAAGTTGATCTTCTCTTCCGGCATCCATTACTCACCTTCAAGACCAATGCTCTATCTCCACATATAGCAAAATTTAGGTCATCTATATAGGTAATTGTGATTCTTCGATAACTAATAGTAATTGTATTTTCTGTCAACCTCTACTGTGGAGATCATTGTAATTCTCAATACTTATTTGTACTTGGCTTCACAAGGATCACAATAAAAGTATTCAAAATGGACATAGGCTAGATCTTAAGCCGATCCACTATAAAATTATGTCTCCTTTTCCCTACTTTTTGTTTCTTTCTTTTTACTATTATATTCTATTTTCGCCATCAAGGGGTGGTGCTTTCGAATACACTAGGTGTTATCGCCATTTTTGGAGTTAACAATCTCTTTGATATATAATAATGGAAGTGAAGATGAAATCTCTTGCTCTAAATAGGTATGAAGTGGGGACTCTTAGTCAATCTATCAATAATCACTAGAATACTGGTATTTCGTCTTTTATATCAAGGCAAACCATCTATGAAGGCCATCAACATGCTTTCGCAGTTCCATTATTGCACCTCTAAGGGAAAGCGTAATCCTCTGGGCTTCTATTTGTCTACCTTGACCCTTTGGAAAATCAAACACTTAGTTATAAACATAGCTAAATCATTCTTCAGTCCATTCAAAAAAGACAACTTTCCCCATAATCTTATATATTTTATCACTATTGAAATGGATAATCATTCGCAAATAATGTGCATGTGATAACACCGCACTCACCAGATAACCGATGTGAGGAACATATAACCTCCTCTCTTAGTAGCCATCCGTTGGAATATATGGAATGGCACGGAAGATTCCCTAAGACCTCTCATATACAAATCCCATCTATGATATCAACAAGCTCCATATCCTCCCTCTATCTCAAACCAATCCGATCAATAATGGTAGGTTGATATCTAATGCTGCAAACAATCCATTTGTGAAATTCGTAGAGGGATTAAAATTAAAGGTTGTAATAAACTCCAAACTCTTCCACTCTATGAATAAAGGACATAAATTTTTTCATTTTTGACTCAATGTGTGTAAGGTCACATTCCCCTTTCAAGGGGAGTAAGAAATCTCGAAATTGTAGGACACCAAGAACTCTATCCATTACTACTATCTCAAGTTCAGGTCTGTTTAGGCAAAAATGTATTTCAATGATTTGCGTTCCGTGAGTATCTTGAACCTCTCACCAAGAAGATATTGTCTCCAAGGCTTAAATTCACATACAATTCCACCTAATTCCTACTCGAGGTTGGGTAGTCCCACTGGGTCTTTAACTTCCTATAGCTTACTGCCATGCCCTCTTGCATCAAATTAGTACCTTGTTTAGTACCACATGTGTTTGTGTAGATAGTAATAGACTTAGCACCATCAAGAAGTATTAACACTGGTGCATTGGTAAGGGCTCTCTTAAGATATCTGAAGGAACCCTCACAATCACTATCACAAAAAACTATTGGATTCTTCGTCATAAGTCAGGTTAGTGGCATTAAGATCGTTGCCATGTCCTTAATAAACTTTTGATATTAAGCTGCCAAACCAAGATAGTTTCTGACCATAATAACTTCTTGGGGGTTTTACAATCAAGCACTACCACCACCTTAGCAAGATCTACGACCAAACCCTTTCTACACACTACATTCCCCAAGAAACATGCCTTTTCCCTGGAAAATCCCTTTGAGAATTTTGCCTTTAGGCTATGCACTTGAAGAGTGCAGAGAACTTCCTCCAAGGGTATGCCATGCTCCACCTTATTCCTTGAGAAAACCAAAACATCATCAATGAAAACTACGATAAACTTATTTAGGACATCTCAGAAGACTCTACTTATCAAGCCAGCATGGTACACTGAAGCATTTGTTAGCCTAATAGGCATAACCACGAGCTCTAAGCATCCATATAGTGTCTGAAATGTCATCTTATCTATGATGTCCTCTGCTACCTTAAGCTGATGAAAACCGATAGCCAAGTCCAATTGAGAAAACACTATAGCTCCTACCAACTTGTCAAATAGATCGTCTATCCGAGGGAGTAGGTAATTGTTCTTCTTTCGAAGATTATTTAATTCATGATAGTCAACACAAAATCTAAGGAAACCATTCACCTTTGCAGTAAATATGACTTGCTCCCCTAACTCAGAGATACTACATCTAATAAAGCCTTTCTCCAAGAGCTCACCTATCTTCTTTCTCAACTCTTTCCTCTTACTCAGAGACTTGTGCCCCATTGGTAATGTCACAAGTTTGGCAATGCTAGAAAGGTAAATTTGGAAGATTATCTCTCTATTGGGAGTTTTCCCTCTCACATCCTCAAACACATTTTTGATGTCTCAAACTATAGGAATTGAGTCAATCTTCTCTAGGGGTACATCAAGGTAATGCAGTAACTCAACACGACATACCCCCTATGGTCGCAAGAAATCTCTATGGTTTATCTGCTACATGTACCTAACTTGATGGCATGTCTCTCGTAGTTAAGATAGCACATTAAGCGGCTAACCAATCCATCCTCAAAATCATCCCGCAACCTAAAAATCCTAAAACATACACATCACGAAAAATTCTACCTGTAAAATAATGTTTTCAAACCCTCGCATATCATGGATAAATAGGCTGATCCTCCTAAGGGATTTGAGATAACTACATGATCTATGACTGGAGATGTATCCAAGAACAAATAATCTGCAAGTGAATGAGAAAAGAAGGTGTGTGACACTCCTGAATCAAACAAAGTGTGGATGGGGAAATTAAAAATAAAAATCAAACCTTCCATGGTAACTTTCCTACCTGTATTAATTGGGTCCGCTACTAGATAATGGAATTGCCACTAGAACCTGAACTTGAGCTGACTGTATGCCAGTCCTCTGTGGAACACTCGTCCTTTGAAGGCAAGTCATGTTGTAATGCCATGGTTACTCACATATGAAACACTTTCTCTTTATTGACCACTTCTTACAAACATAGAATAGTGACGACCAATCATCCCGCAATTACGACAGTTCACCTCTTTCTGAATTTGACCCTTTTGGGGTCCCATGATTTTCTTTTTATTATTACCCTTCTTGTTCTTCCAGCAAGCCATCTTAAAATCTATCACTTCCAGAGCTTCCTTGACTTCTTCTTTACCTGCCTCTTACATTAGAGCTATCTCCGATAGAGACTCAAACATAGCTCCCATATGTGCATAAGCAAGTGTCAAACCTTGATGGGGTTGATTCAGTTCCTTCACGAATTTCAATGACTTTTTGTGCTGAGTATTAATAAACTACAAACCAAATCTCGATAACTTAAATAATTGGTAAATATTCCTTGATCACTAAATCTCCTTGTTTAAAATCAATAAATCTCTTCAATAGTAGACCTTCTTCAACTTGAGATAGAAACTTCTTTTCAAATCTCTCAAAAAAGCCACCCCAACATAACACCTAACCTCGGTCTTAATCACCTTCCACTAATAAGAAGCCATTGCTTTCAGCTGCCAAGAGGTGAGCAGAACTCTCTATCTCTCTTTGTATTTAAGTTACATTAACACAAATATCCTCTTAGAGTTCCTCAACCATTTCCTAGCCTCCCTAAAAGATCTAGCACCATTAAAGGTCAACCTCCTAAGTTAGAAAAATCCTTCCAGATCTTAGAGAAATCTGTTGTCGCTCATTGTCAAACAAAAGCTCGACCTGGGTATGATTGACTTTGCACATCCTCATAAGGCTCCGTTGCTGCCTGAGCTTGGAGTTCCTTTTGGAACCAAGCATGAATTGCAATGTCCATGATCTTTGGAACATTAACAATGTAGTCCATTTTATGCAAGGGAAAGACAGAGGTTTTAGATTTGAAAGAATCAAAGAAAGCTTCATTAGATTTGAAGGGATTTATGTAAAATTTTATGCTTTTCGAAAATGCTTTTATTTTGAAAATCTAGGTTCTTTACTTTTTAAAATTACTTTTTAGTAATCCTGTAACTTAAGCTATGTTATCAACTATGACAATCCTTGCCCTTTAGCATACCCCAAAACAAGTTATGATAAGAAATATGGAGCATCTAGGCATAATAAAACTATCACATAGACTAAGATCCACCAGACGTACAAATAATTACAGCCTACACATTTAAGAAACAAACCACTTGTTATTCAAAATCAGACTTTATCAAGAATAAATCATAACAACTCAAATGTCATATAATCTTTCTCTTGAAATCCATATCATAGTACAAAACAAACATCCCTCCTCAATTACCAACATAAAATGAATAGCTTGATAGAATGACATTAAAAAAACACATCAAAATTAGAATAAGAACTTCTAAAATGAACTGTCCAAACTGCCTAAATCACTCTCTTTCTTATGAGCCTAATAGGGAGAGAAGAAACGAATGGAGAATGGGTCAGACATAATGTCTGATGAATATAAGGGACTACCGGAAATCAAACAACCTAACTAATAGATAATGGACTTGATAATAGTTCTCTTTTTATAATGGTGAAGTGTTTGTGCATAACTTAGGATAATTTAATAAATTGTTTCATTGTTCAAGCTGATTGTTCGCATAGTGATTTCAAACCAAACCTTTTCAGAATTATTAACTACTTAACATGTGTAGAAGAAATGTAGATAATTGTAAATAAATTATACAAATAAGAATAACTATTAAAGGAATAGGCTAAAAATATAACTGTATAGAAAATAAATTACAAATCTACAAACTATGAACTACAACTACTTGCAACCCTGTTACTTTAACTATTCAAAAAACTAAATAATAATTTCCACTTGCCTGTCATCCTAAGTTGATGCCTACAATCTCTACGATCCTCATGTCTTATACCTTCTAATGTTACTAATTTATGTTCTTCTTCCTAGTAAATATTTATTTTAGGTCCTATCTCAGTTAAGAGGAAATTCAAAGGACGAAGAATTTAGTGAGTTGAAATGGTTGGACTAGGGTCCTATACCTAGATTTGTTGGATGATCTTAGACCATAGGTTTAGCATAATTAGATTTCAGTTAGACACGTCATAGGTCTTCATCTATCCATTTATTTCAAAAATAAATGTTTTATATTTAAACAAAACCTTGATCTTATAATTTAGCCTAAACTTGGCTATATTTTGGGCCAGACCAAAAATGTGGGTCGGCCCACCGCTCGTGGGTGGTGGACCGGCCCCCATGGCAGTTTGACCTGAGCCGAGGCTTATTTATTTTAGTTTTTTGTTTTATATTATAAACCAGGTTCTGCTATATGAATCTTCTTATAACCATTTTGTTATAAATCAGGTTTTAATAAGTTATATACATAAATTGTCTAGAGAATCGCCACGACTTAATGGTGCAATCCTCAAAGCCAAATTGCAATAATTTCATAAGCCATTTAATTAATTCCTTAATTAATCATTAGCACTTAAGCATCTGGGTGTTACATTTAGGATAGTCGATGGATTATTTAAGTGGAACGTAATGCTATTTGGTTTAACCAATGATCTAGCCTTCTTTGTAGATTTGATGAGTAGAGTGTTTAGAGCCTTCTCAATAAGATTTCTCTGGTGTTAGTAAAATATATTCTTATTTCCTTAAAGGACTATAAGGAGCATGAGAATCACCTAGGGGAAGGCCTAGGAACTTTAAGGAAGAATCATCTCAAAGTGAAATTCTCCAAGTGTCACTTTTGGAAAGAAGAAGTCAAGTTTCTTGGCTATATTGTCTCGGGGAACCGATTAGCAGTAGACCCTGCATAAGTAAGTTAATTCAATAGTGGGAAATTTTGAGAAGCGAAACAAAATTTGGAAACTTTTTAGAGTATGATAGGTAATTGCAGGAAGATTGTAAAGGACTTTACAAGGCTCGCAGCCCTTTTAACTTGTGTAACTAGGAATAATCTTGAGTTTGTTTGGAGTGATAGCTTAAGCAAATATTTTGAGAAATTAATGGAATCCCTTTCGAGGGAACGACCACTCACTATTCCCGATGGAGCTAAGATGTTTACTATTTTTGCAGATGCTTGTAGTTTAGGATTAGGAGCCGTATTAATGCATGAAGGGAGAGTAGCAACCTAAGCAAGTAGAAAATTAACGGATCGCTAGAAGATTTATCCCATGCATGATTTGAAACTGGTAGTTATAGTGCTTTCCCTCATGATGTGGAGCCATTATCTCTTTAACGGAAAAGTTTGAGATTTTTACGAATCATAAATCTATTTAGTATTTATTTTTCCATAGAGATCTTAACATTTAGCAGAAAAGGTGGATAAAGCATATTGCCTGGTTTGACTCTGATACCCAATATACACTCAGAAAAGGTAATGTTGTTGCGGATGCTCCGAGTAGGAGGCACGCTACCTTAAATGAAGTTGCTAAGTGGAAATAATTGGGGTTTCTTTTTAATTTCAACCTTTAACCATAGTTAGTACCTTCTCAAGTATTAATCGCTATTTTGGAAGCATGACCAGCCTTGTTTGACTGAATTAATTTTGAGCAAAGTAATAACTAAGAAATGAGAGAATTAATAGAATGGACGAAATTTGGAGAATTCTTTCCTCATTCCAATTGAGACTCAGTAAATGATGATGGAATCTTAAGGAGGGATCGATGTCTTTGTGCCACTAAGATTGGAAATTTGAGAAGTAAAGTCGTTAAGTAATGCCATCATTCTAAGATGACCATACATCCTAGAGGAGATAAAATGTATGAGGATATGATTTTTTTTCCTTTTCGATTGGAATGAAAAAAGACGTAGCGAAGTCTATGGAGAAGTGCTTAACATGCCAGAAAGTCAAAGTTGAGCAAGGGAAGCCCAGACGGTAACTACTATCATTAGAGGTTCCATCTTGGAAATGGGTGCATATTTCGATGGATCTCATAGATAGTCTGCCGAGAAGTCATAATAGAAATAACGTGATTTAGGTGGTGGTGGATCATTTGGTGAAAAGTGAAAACTTCCTTCTAGTAAATAAGAACAAGAACACGACTTCAATAGATCAGTTATACATTTAGGAGATAATTCGACTTCATGAAATACTCAAGTATATTAAGTGGTTGACACCCTCTGTTTACAGGCAAATCTCGTAGGAGCTTACATACTAAGAGAGTTAACCAAATTCTTGAAGACTTGTTAAGAGCCTTCATTCTTGACTTTGGGGGATCATGGGAGTAGGATTTGTTTTTGGTCGAGTTTTCATACAAAAATGTTTGCAAACAACATACTGTATAGCCCTACATTAAGGATTTTATTTCTGGCCATGCAAATCACTGAGCTGTTAGTAGAAAACAACCAAAAAATATTACTTGGACTATGTTATATGTGGTTCCATGGAGACAATGCTTTTGATTAGGAAAATAATGACGGTAGTCCAAGAAACTGGCAGAAATCTAATGCTGACAAGAGGAGAAAGGAATTTGAGTTTAGCATTTATGATTTCGTCTTTGTGAAAATTCTCCTATCAAAAGAACCATTAATTTTGGAAAAGCTGGAAAGTTAGCTCCTAGGTTCATTGGGTCATTCAAGGGCTTAGAAAGGAATGGGAACCGGCTTATCTTAAGGAACTCCCTGAGAAATTGTAAGATTTGAGATAGAAAATATTCGGGACTTAGAGATCTTAAAGACAGAGTCTAGAGTACCTAGTGCCACTACAAATTTGGTTGAACGTAAAGCTAGAAGTCCCCGCAACAAAATCATTAATCTTGCCTGAGTACAATTGTAACACCCCACCTCCGCTAGGGTCACTCACAAAGGGAATGCGCTAGGTTTGGTGAAGCATTATCGAGGTAAACATGCATAGAAATATTACAAGACAGAACATATACAAAACAACGGAAGTAAAACAAATTTCATTACCTTATAAAATAAGGTCTAAAGCCTTTTACATCAGAATACATCAAAACCTGTCTTGCAATAGTAAAGAAGCATAAAACCTTTTCATAAATTATTCCCCAAAATAAAGCGATGAAGCAGCCATAGCCAAGAGAAGACCAAGCTATACATGATGACCTTCAAGCATAAGAGTTCCGAACTAAACAACATCATTTCCTCCCTGAAAACCTGGGGGGGGGGGAACGGAAGACAAAGAGGCGAAAGAAAACGGGGTCAGTCAAAAAGACTGGTAAGTCCTATCTACTTCCAGTATAAAAACAGGTAAAGGTAACATGACATGCATAAACTGAAAGTAAACATAAGGATGACGACAAGATAGATAAGCTAAACCAAGATAACTGGATGAACTACTGTAGCAAGATAAACTAAGGTATCATGATAAACTACGGTGTCAAGATAAATCAAGGTATCACATCGTCAGGTTTCTATCAAGTATACTATCCCAATGTATCTATCATGTATAACCTCCCAGTGTATCTATCATGTATAACACCCCAAGGTATTTATCATGTATATTTACTCTGCACATCTCGTACTAGTATCCCAACCCGCGTCATGTGTTAACTATGGATGTCCCTTGCCCAATGTCATGTAATGGTCCATGTCAACCTAATATGTAGCATATGTAGGTTTTCCCAACTCGTATGTTCCTTTCCATGTATAAGTTCAGTCCTTTGCCGTAGGCCGTACGGGCTTTCCCATGTAAATCTATACCACCTCAACGTAGTACCATTTTATCCTTGAAGTTGTTTTGGACTGCTATCCTTGATCTGGTTATGTTTTCTTACCATGAACTATCGCGTGTTCACTTAGGATTTATGCCACCCAGGACCACTAGGGATTATGCTACCTAATGAACGTTTCCGTGTCTCGGTTTGGGTTCAAGCCACCTAGGGCCACTAGGGATTATGCCACCCGTCAACCACGCTCTTTATCCCACGTATGTATCGTGAATCGTTTTCCATGTCTAGACGCACATGTATCTCAATGTGCCATCCGAGTTCCGTGCCAGGGCAAATCGAGAAATACGGAACTCGGTCGGGAGCTTCGAGTCGTCTGTTGATGCAGATATCAAGGTCTGTTTTTGTATCCGTGGCTATGGTCCCACATGACCCCTCCCTCAACTACTAAAAGGCAATCCGAGAAAAATCATGTATGAGAACTACATCCCGGCCCCACTATGCCCCCACTTACCTATTGGCCAACCTCACCCATAACTCGATAGCAAGTATATGGTCTGTTGGGAGTTCTCTGCCTTTCCGTACGCTCACGATTGACTAAAGATGGTAGGTAGTCGACGACGCGCTATCCAAGGCAAAAACAAGAATCCACGACTCCACGCTAATCCATCCCAGCCTTTAGGTCGCTCGCCTAACAACCAAGGCATGCTCTTGGTTCTTCTACCGCAGACCTTAACCTCTTGTGAGCCCAGGCAGATCATCTGCAACCTCACAGAGGGATACCAAGAGTATCCTCACGTCCCCCGAAGCTTCCGCTTCGTTACCCAGTTCGTTGGAGCCTTTATCTAAGTCAGATAATTCGCTTCTCAACGTGTGTTCAAGCGATGACCTACCGTATCAGGTTACTCGTCTATCTGTGAACTGGTCCAATTTCCTTGACTAAGAATTATTACTTAGTTATCCTTAACTAAGGTTTACCACTTAGCTTCTCTTCCCGCTATCCTTGTTAACTACGATTTTCAACCTAGTCCCCTGAGCTAGGGTTTTGTCTAATGGGTTAAGTGTTGTCATTCAAGTTCATGACTCAACCCGCCTACGAATCATGTCAAGATGGGCTAAGTATTTAAGTTTAAGGCTTAGCCCCACAAGTTGGTTAAGTATACCAAGAAGCTCATGACTTAACCCCATCAAGTCAAATTGGTTAAGTATTTGTTTGTCTTAACCCTATCAGATTATCGTGTTAGATTGCTTAAGCATAGATTATCTTAATCCCATCAGATTATCGAGTCGGATTGGCTAAGTATGGGTTAGCTTAACCCCATCCACTAATCGTATTACAATGGTTAAGTATATTTAAAAGGTCTTGTGACTTAACCCTATCAGGTCCGCATATTAGATTGGTTAAGTATAGGTTACTTAACCTCATCAAACCACCATGTATAATTGGTTAAGTATAAGTTACTTAACCCCATTAAATTATCATGTTAAGTTGGTTAAGTATTGGTTACTTAACCCCATCACCTTACCGTGTTAGATTAGTTAAGTCTAGGTTAATTAACCCCATCTAATCACCGTGTTTAGATTAGTTAAGTGTGGATTACTTAACCCCATCGAATTTACCGTGTTAGATTAGTTAAGTATGGATTACTTAACCCCATCTAAGTGTCGTGTTTAGATTAGTTAAGTGTAGATTACTTAACCCCATCGAATTTACCGTGTTAGATTAGTTAAGTATGGATTACTTAACCCCATCCCCTAATTGTCTTATATGGTTAAGTGTCATTAAGAAATCAAGTCCGGTTTGACTTAACCTACCCATTCATGTCATATCGGTTAAGTGTCATTAGTCAAATTTACTTAACCTTATCATGTGGCATTAATTAAATTAATGCACTTTTAACCTCTCACATTAGACCTTGTTGTGGTTACTAGTTAAGTCGGGCGGGTCCGGGTAGATTTACACCACAACCTAGTCTAACCTCGGGTTTTAAGTGCTATGTGACTAACTACTCACATTGGGTTCTATTGTTTGTAGCCACTAGTTAAGCCGGGCGGGTCCGGGTAGATTTATGCTACAAACTCAACCCAACCTCGAGTTGGCCACTTTCATGTTTGGTCTAGTGTCGTATTACACTTACAACCCATACGTGTCTAGTTTCAAGTCCCATGTTTACCCCACATGTCATGTCCACATTTAGGTGTATCATGAGTGTCATATTTTCATGAAATCCGATGTCAAATTATCACGTCATAATCACGCTCGTCTAACCTACCCCAAATCGTGTTTCCAACCCAAGTAAAAGCGAGTCAACACAGTAAGGATACTATGCTACATATTGGCCTCAAAACATGCACGATGTCAAAAGGGATTGGCCACAAACATGCATGGTATCATAAGGGGTTTGGCCTCAAAATATGCATAGCATCATAAGGGGTTTTTGGCCTCAAACATGCATAATGTCACAACGGGATTAGCCACAAACATGCATAGTATCATTAGGGAACTTGGCCACAAACATGCATGATAACATAAGGGTTTGGGTTCATTTACATGCATAAGCCCCAAAGTCAAGTCTTTGCCAATGTTTCATAAGTCAAATGGTTCCCAAAGGTTCATGCTAACATTCCATAGATAAAGATTCAAACTTGCAAGATAAACTAGGTTAAACATAACATGAGTGGCATGATTAAGTCGCTAAAACTTAGCCCAAGGTCATAGATCATAGAAAAGGGGGAAAGTTAGGTTCACATAGGCTAGCATACTTATGTTTCATCGCATTTTATTCCATGTCACATTAGAACCACCGTTAGAATCTACAAGTAGCTAGAACTTACATAGCGAGGCTTAGGGAAGGATCGTGCATCGTCTTGACGAATAAAGGTGGCTCCTTTGTTGAAGAATCGTCATGAAATTTGCATAGCAACGTTGATCCACTCCCTTGATTTGATGTAGCAAGCTAGCACCTTTGATTCGGATCCGATTTGAATGCATAAGCTCTTGGAGTTGGAGATGGAGGCCATGATCAAGAGAGATTTGGGCAGCACTTCGTTGTTAGATTGATTTTGAGTGATTTAGGTTAGGTCCTAGGGTGTTTTTATAGAGATTAGGAGTAGTTTAGGCCATAGGATAAACCCTAGGATAGATCTGAGCCCTCAAAATCCGTCACAGGCCCATAAAACATGTCTTGAGGAACAAGTCAGGTGCACCCAGGCCCAAGTGGTCGGACCACCCAGGTCGACACCCGTGTCGACTGGGTAGTCGACCTGCCCCCTGGGTGTGTCGACTCCCCAGTCGACACCCCAGTCGACCTGGGGCTTGGGCGGGAATTTTCCCGCCCAGTTCATTTGGCTCCAGATTTGAATTTCGAACTGTTTTTGAATTTTTCTGAAAACTTTGACGGGCCATAACTGGGTCATACAGACCCCGATTTTCGAAACTCGGATCTATTTCGCGTATTTTTCCGAGACGAAGGCAATGGCGCAACCCGTTTCTCCTGATTCAAATTTTATAATTAAATTCTGCCTTGATTCTTGTCTTAGCATGTTGTAAAAATCCGGATTGTTACATTCTCCCCAACTAAAAGAATTTCGTCCCCGAAATCTCCAAGTTAGGAAGAACGTATCCTACTATCCATCATCCATCTACTCAAAACATCATCCATAGGCAACCATTGTCCTTAGACGATTTCTAATGCCATATGAACATATGCAGAACGTGTGTGTATATGCTCCTTAGCTAATGCTAATGATCAGGCCTGAATGATCTTTCTAATGCAAAATATGTTTAGTGCCATGAGTCCAACATGTATGCAAATAGTCCTAGTCATATAAACACTACATGTGTGCACAACCATTCATCCACATGCAACATCCACATGACAACACATTAACTTTCAAACAAGTATAAATACTCGTGCATATGCAATGCAAAATGTGAGTGCGTCGATCTAGTATCTAACGTGTATTCGCGCGTCCACGAGCAACCACTTGCAACCATTTTCAATCATATCAATCATAACATGTTTCAAATACATGTTTACATCCATAGAGTTCTACCTAAGGTTCCCAAGATAGGATCGAGAAGATAAACAAGACAAACTCCTTACGGGGTTTGCAACAGAAACAGGACCGATAGGATATCCACCAAGCGATAGCATGCAAGCAAGCTCTACAGGAGAACCAGGGATCAACGATATACTCTTAAAAAGAAACATAATGCGCGCGTCTAAGCCGCATTTCCATGAGCTTAATTCCATTGTGCCTTGACCGCCTTTGACTTCATGATTTCGTAGCTCCTTGATTCCTATTTCCAAGGTATGAGTCGGAACTCATTTCACTGTCGCCTCTCGTTCCTTTTTCACTTATTCTTTTCTAAAATACTTGGCTCAACCATAACTGCGTACTCATGGTTTCATGCAAGCTTTCCAACAATTCACTAGCGAATCTTGGATCTTGTTTACCTACTAAGAGGTATTCCATGCAGAAGAACTTTCCCTTGAAAACAACCGATGCCAGCCATGTTGCCCAGTGTACTTACTAGGGTGATTCCTACAGCCCATGCTTAAGCAGAATGAACCATCCGCCTTATTGGCGAACATTACTCGATCGGATCAGAGATTTCCGATAAATGCATTAGGAGATTCTAGGTAACTAACCATGGCAGAACTCATAAGGTTACACGAGACTTCAAGGGTACTACCAAGGCAAGTTAAGAGTTTAACTACCCTCCTTTCAAAACCGAGAATGGCATCCCTTACTGGATAACCACTTCATCCCTAGAATCCATCCATAGCTCAACAATAGAAGCATTGCTTCTAATCTCAACACTTGGCATTTACACTCTCAATTCCAAACAAGTCATGAATAAATGGACCGACTCTCCAACCAGATTTTGGGACAAAAGTGGGATCTTCTACCATGCTAGTACTAAGGTGCAGAGACTTAACTATCGAGGCAGACTTAAATGATGCGATGATCAAAACAAAGTCTAGACGGGACGATAGAAAAGAAAGGCTAAGCCTTTAACAGAAACGGTACCATTCCTCTTAGGTATGCTAGAAATGAGAGCATACAATTGCCCTCTCGCTGATCTTGTCCTTATCTTCCTTTGTGGATCAAGCCATACCAACAAGTTGCTTATTCTTAAGCTCGTGCCCTTTATCCTTGCTCTTATTACCCTTCCTTGTAACATGGTAACATGCCTCTCGAGAACCACCTCCATCTCACGGAAAACACTTCGTAGCTAGAGAAGGATTAGTCGCAGTTAAAACTACTGTGACTACAGATGGAGAATAGAAAGGAAAAGAGATTCAATTAAGGAAACAAAGGATAGTGCTAATGGCTTTTGGGGAATAGCCTTTAAAAACATTTCTTGAAAAATGCTTCTCTGTAAACGGTTTCTCAAATAGTTTTCAAAAGGTTTTTAAAAACTTTTGCCCAGTCTGGTAACCTTCTGCTCTGATACCAAATGTAACACCCCACCTCCGCTAGGGTCAATCACAAAGGGAATGCGCTAGGTTTGGTGAAGCATTATCGAGGTAAACATGCACAGAAATATTACAAGACAAAACATATACAAAACAGCGGAAGTAAAACAAATTTCATTACCTTATAAAATAAGGTCTAAAGCCTTTTACATCAGAATACATCAAAACCTGTCTTGCAATAGTAAAGAAGCATAAAACCTTTTCATAAATTATTTCCCAAAATAAAGCGATGAAGCAGCCATAGCCAAGAGAAGACCAAGCTATACATGATGACCTTCAAGCATAAGAGGTCCGAACTAAACAACATCATTTCCTCCCTGAAAACCTGGGGGGGAACGGAAGACAAAGAGGCAAAAGAAAACGGGGTCAGTCATAAAGACTGGTAAGTCCTATCTACTTCCAGTATAAAAACAGGTAAAGGTAACATGACATGCATAAACTGAAAGTAAACATAAGGATGACGACAAGATAGATAAGCTAAACCAAGATAACTGGTTGAACTACTGTAGCAAGATAAACTAAGGTATCATGATAAACTACGATGTCAAGATAAATCAAGGTATCACATCGTCAGGTTTCTATCAAGTATACTATCCCAACGTATTATCATGTATAACCTCCCACGGTATCTATCATGTATAACACCCCAAGGTATTTATCATGTATATTTACTCTGCACCTCTCGTACTAGTATCCCAACCCGCGTCATGTGTTAACAATGGATGACCCTTGCCCAATGTCATGTAATGGTCCATGTCAACCTAATATGTAGCATATGTAGGTTCTCCCAACTCGTATGTTCCTTTCCATGTATAAGTTCAGTCCTTTGCCGTAGGCCATACGGGCTTTCCCATGTAAATCTATACCACCTCAATGTAGTACCATTTTATCCTTGAAGTTGTTTTGGACTGCTATCCTTGATCTGGTTATGTTTTCTTACCATGAACTATCACGTGTTCACTTAGGATTTATGCCACCCAGGACCACTAGGGATTATGCTACCTAATGAACGTTTCCGTGTCTCGGTTTGGGTTCAAGCCACCTAGGGCCACTAGGGATTATGCCACCTGTCAACCACGCCCTTTATCCCACGTATGTATCGTGAATCGTTTTCCATGTCTAGACGCACATGTATCTCAATGTGCCATCCGAGTTCCGTGCCAGGGCAAATCGAGAAATACGGAACTCGGTCGGGAGCTTTGAGCCGTCTGCTGATGCAGATATCAAGGTTTGTTTTTGTATCCATGGCTATGGTCCCACGTGACCCCTCCCTCAACTACAAAAAGGCAATCCAAGAAAAATCATGTATGAGAACTACATCCCGGCCCCACTATGCCCAACTTACCTATTGGCCAACCTCACCCATAACTCGATAGCAAGTATATGGTCTGTTGGGAGTTCTCTGCCTTTCCGTACGTACACGATTGACTAAAGATGGTAGGTAGTCGACGACGTGCTATCCAGGGCAAAAACAAGAATCGACGACTCCACGCTAATCCATCCCATCCTTTAGGTCGCTCGCCTAGCAACCAAGGCATACTCTTGGTTCTTCTACCGCAGACCTTAACCTCTTGTGAGCCCAGGCGGATCATCTGCAACCTCACAGAGAGATACCAAGAGTATCCTCACGTCCCCCGAAGCTTCCGCTTCGTTACCCAGTTCGTTGGAGCCTTTATCTAAGTCAGATAATTCGCTCCTCAACGTGTGTTCAAGCGATGACCTACCGTATCGGGTTACTCATCTATCTATGAACTGGTCCAATTTCCTTGACTAAGAATTATTACTTAGTTATCCTTAACTAAGGTTTACCACTTAGCTACTCATCCCGCTATCCTTGTTAACTATGATTTTCAACCTAGTCCCCTGAGCTAAGGTTTTGTCTAATGGGTTAAGTGTTGTCATTCAAGTTCATGACTCAACCCGCCTACGAATCATGTCAAGATGGGCTAAGTATTTAAGTTCAAGGCTTAGCCCCACAAGTTGGTTAAGTATACCAAGAAGGTCATGACTTAACCCTATCAAGTCAAATTGGTTAACTATTTGTTAGTCTTAACCCTATCAGATTATCGTGTTAGATTGCTTAAGCATAGATTATCTTAATCCCATCAGATTATCAAGTCGGATTGGCTAAGTATGGGTTAGCTTAACCCCATCCACTAATCGTATTACAATGGTTAAGTATATTTAAAAGGTCTTGTGACTTAACCCTATCAGGTCCGCATATTAGATTGGTTAAGTATAGGTTACTTAACCTCATCAAACCACCATGTATAATTGGTTAAGTATAAGTTACTTAACCCCATTAAATTATCATGTTAAGTTGGTTAAGTATTGGTTACTTAACCCCATCACCTTACCATGTTAGATTAGTTAAGTCTAGGTTACTTAACCCCATCTAATCACCGTGTTTAGATTAGTTAAGTGTGGATTACTTAACCCATCAAATTTACTGTGTTAGATTAGTTAAGTATGGATTACTTAACCCCATCTAAGTACCGTGTTTAGATTAGTTAAGTGTAGATTACTTAACCCCATTGAATTTACCGTGTTAGATTAGTTAAGTATGGATTACTTAACCCATCCCCTAATTGTCTTATATGGTTAAGTATCATTAAGAAATCAAGTCCGGTTTGACTTAACCTACCCATTCATGTCATATCAGTTAAGTGTCATTAGTCAAATTTACTTAACCTTATCATGTGGCATTAATTAAATTAATGCACTTTTAACCTCTCACATTAGACCTTGTTGTGGTTACTAGTTAAGCCAGGCGGGTCCGGGTAGATTTACACCACAACCTAGTCTAAACTCGGGTTTTAAGTGCTATGTGACCAACTACTCACATTGGGTCCTATTGTTTGTAGCCACTAGTTAAGCCGGGCGGGTCCGGGTAGATTTATGCTACAAACTCAACCCAACCTCGAGTTGGCCACTTTAATGTTTGGTCTAGTGTTGTATTACACTTACAACCCATACGTGTCTAGTTTCAAGTCCCATGTTTACCCCACATGTCATGTCCACATTTAGGTGTATCATGAGTGTCATATTTTCATGAAATCCCATGTCAAATTATCACGTCATAATCACGCTCGTCTAACCTACCCCAAATCGTGTTTCCAACCCAAGTAAAAGCGAGTCAACACAGTAAGGATACTATGCTACATATTGGCCTCAAAACATGCACGATGTCAAAAGGGATTGGCCACAAACATGCATGGTATCATAAGGGGTTTGGCCTCAAAATATGCATAGCATCATAAGGGGTTTTTGGCCTCAAACATGCATAATGTCACAACGAGATTAGCCACAAACATGCATAGTATCATTAGAGAACTTGGCCACAAACATGCATGATAACATAAGGGTTTGGGTTCATTTACATGCATAAGCCCCAAAGTCAAGTCTTTGCCAATGTTTCATAAGTCAAATGGTTCCCAAAGGTTCATGCTAACATTCCATAGATAAACATTCAAACTTGCAAGATAAACTAGGTTAAACATAACATGAGTGGCATGATTAAGTCGCTAAAACTTAGCCCAAGGTCATAGATCATAGAAAAGGGGGAAAGTTAGGTTCACATAGGCTAGCATACTTATGTTTCATCGCATTTTATTCCATGTCACATTAGAACCATCGTTAGAATCTACAAGTAGCTAGAACTTACATAGCGAGGCTTAGGGAAGGATCATGCATCGTCTTGACACAGAAAGGTGGCTCCTTTGTTGAAGAATCGTCATGAAATTTGCGTAGCAACGTTGATCCACTCCCTTGATTTGATGTAGCAAGCTAGCACCTTTGATTCGGATCCGATTTGAATGCATAACCTCTTGGAGTTGGAGATGGAGGCCATAATCAAGAGGGATTTGGGCAGCACTTCGTTGTTAGATTGATTTTGAGTGATTTAGGTTAGGTCCTAGGGTGTTTTTATAGAGATTAGGAGTAGTTTAGGCCATAGGATAAACCCTAGGATAGATCTGAGCCCTCAAAATCCGTCACAGGCCCATAAAACATGTCTTGAGGAACAAGTCAGGTGCACCCAGGCCCAAGTGGTCGGACCACCCAGGTCGACACCCGTGTCGACTGGGCAGTCGACCTGCCCCCTGGGCGTGTCGACTCCGCAGTCGACACCCCAGTCGACCTGGGGCTTGGGCAGGAATTTTCCCGCCCAGTTCATTTGGCTCCAGATTTGAATTTCGAACTGTTTTTGAATTTTTCTGAAAACTTTGACGGGCCATAACTGGGTCATACGGACTCCGATTTTCGAAAACTCGAACTCTATTTCGCGTATTTTTCCGAGACGAACGCAATGGCGCAACCCGTTTCTCCTGATTCAAATTTTATAATTAAATTCTGCCTTGATTCTTGTCTTAGCATGTTGTAAAAATCCGGATTGTTACAACAATGGGGAGATAATGTGATGGCCCGCCTCGCACCAGCCTGCATTTCCTCCGAAAGTGCGCTGTACACATGCCCGACTAGCACGGGACGGTCGTCAGAAGAAAGGAAAGAAGGGAATGAACTAATCAAGGAACCTGTAGAATGTCTCACAGCGCATGGAATAAAATATAATAATAATAACATACTTGACATAAAACAGGTGAGACAGTGCATAAGCTGATAACTAAAATCAACATCAACATCAGAGCAGCGGAAATCCAAATACAGCTTATTACAACTTTCCAAATTTTCTGTCTCCAAACAAAAGAAAGCTAAAGTAGAAGATGCACCACTAATTCCAAAGCAGTGATCTTCAACAACACAGGGAGAATACTATATATACATTACGTGGAAGCCTCCTGCTCGTCTCCGGATCATCTACCCGTGCATCACCAGTTAACCTGTCTCTAGTCTGCTCGTGTGAGCACCCAGAGTAATAAGAGGAGACATAAAACTTTGGGTCAGACATAAAGCCTGGTATGAGCGATAAGCATCTAAACAGAACAATAACAGGTATAGTAAACCATACCTGAACCTGCAACCAAAGAGTGAGTACCACATACCGTACAGTACTCTAAGGTGCCATAATAAATAGTGTAAGAATACGGGGGTGGGGTGTGCATGTCATAATGATAGCAAACAAATCATCCATAGCAACCATCCTCACATCTCTCACTCAGTGCGTAAAGCATACGATGTCCACCACTGTCAATCACTAGACCCATCGAAGTAGTGACGGAGTTCGACTTGTACAACTACTGCTACTACCAAGCTTACCACATGGAGTCTTGACCAAATCTTTACAAATGACCCCACTTCATTGGTCTATAGCCCTTTAGTCGTACCTAGGCCACTTTGGCCCTGAATCCGTTCACATACTTCCCATACATAGTGATCCAAAGTCATAAACATCGATAGCCCCTTGGCACACGTCCCGTAGCAAAGCCTAATCATGAAGTGAACTTATCGGTTCCCAACTGGATCCTGAGCTCTAACTTCCCATATTGGACTACCTTTGCATCTCGGGTTATTGGTCAATACTGGGTCGGGTCGGGTTCCTTTCAAGCCATCGGTTCGGATCCACTCCATCGCGTCGGTTCGGGTCGGGTGTCCTCCTCCGGGTCGGGTCGGGTGTCATCTCCCTTCCAGCTCGTACTTCCGCTCCGATCCGCTCTCTCGTTCTTCACGTGCTCCGATCCGATCCCTCTTTCTTCGTCCGATCCGATCCCAGTTAGCGTGACCTTTCTTCTTGCCAGTTCTCCCCAGCGTCAAGTTCCGATCCGAGCCCTTCATCCTTAAGTCGATCCGATCCCCAGCTTAACCAACATGGCCTTCCTTTTTGCCAAGTCTCTTTTGTGCCAGACTCCAGTTCGGGTCGGGTTCCTTGCCCAGTTCACATATCCGATCCGAGCCCACATCCGATCCGATCCGAAACCCTGCACAACTTTCTGCAACTTTTTCCAGCAACCTGTTTACGCCATTCGACGACGTTTTCGACAAATCTAACTATACTAATCAATCACAAATCATCCCAAACAGTCATAGCATCATAGCAAACTAACCAAAAACACCAAAACAATGAATTTACATATCAAAATGGATCAAGTGTACTCAAAATCTCATTTTTCCCTTAAGCATAATTAAATAAAACTAATCATAGGGTTAACGAAACTTAATCAAATTGAACCAAATTTCTAACAGAGGCATAAAATATTATTTAAGAATTTCTAAACATTTTTCCAGAATTTATTAGTGTATAAATTCGCTAATCTTCACTAATTACCCTTAATCAACTGTAATTAGTGCCAAAACGATGCTAATCACTCACCTTGGCCACAAAATAAAACACCAAATCTGAAATACTCTCTGTTTGGGTCGAATTCCTATGTATAGCAGCAGCTCCAACCTTGCTCTGTTGCTATTTGGCCTTGTTTTGATGTAGTTTAGGCTTAATCTTCACTAAAATGTGTTTTGGAGTGGTTTAAAGGATGGAAGCCATTACTAGGGTCTCAAGAAGGTTTGTGGCGGCTCAAAACTGAAATGAAAGTGGTTTCCTAACCCTAATCAGCCCTCCTATACCTCTAAACCCGAAATTCCCCTCTGGGCCTAGCTGCTAATCACCCGGTTAAGCCCAATTAAGCTGTTTTTCACCATCTGAAACTTGTTTCAGCCATATCTCCCAAACGGTGAGTCCGTTTGGCTAATGTCATCACTCTACGGAATTGTAAACCATCATCCGGAGCCAATGGAAGTGGTTTCAGGTCAAAATTCCTTACCAGTCAAAAGTTATGGCCAAAACAGTACCAACTAGGGGTAAAATGGTCATTTAAAAATCGGGAAAAATCATGAACATGGGAAATGACCCCAATAGTCGTCTCCCAAAGTTACATGACCATACGACTTCATATGTGAAAGAAATAAATATTCTACGATCTTATGATGCGTAGAATACGGGTCGTTACACTCTCCCCCCCTAAGAAATTTCGTCCCCGAAATTTCTTAACCCAAAACATACAAAGGATACCGCATGCCTAACAGCCACATATAACAATCAAACATGCAAAACAAGCAAACAAGCCTACCCTAGCATGCGGAAAACTAAATCGAAGTCAAAATCTTACCAGGCAAAGAGTTCAAGATATGTCTTCCTAATGTTCTCCTCTGTCTCCCAAGTACAATCATTCTCGTCCTCGCTCCACTGAACCTTGACTAGCTTCACCGCCTTCCTTCGAAGTTGCTTCATGTCGTGCTCGACAATACGGGCCGGCTTGCGGTTCCCAACCGCCTCGGGTTCTACTTCGAAGTCCTCTAACCGATCAGGTGAAATAGTCATATCTGGGTCGTGAACGAACTTCCTTAGTTGGGAAACATGAAATACGTTATGAACTCCCGCCATCTTTTCTGGTAAGTCAACTCTATATGCCAAATTCCCGACTGGTTCAAGAATAGGGAATGGGCCAACAAATCTTGGTGCCAACTTGCCTTTCCTGTCAAATCGTATTACGCTCTTCAACGGAGAAATCTTGACAAACACCAAGTCACCAACGGAGAATTTTAGGTCTCTTCTCCTCTTATCAGCATAACTCTTCTGCCTATCTTGGGCAGCCTTCATTCGTTGTTGAATGATCTTATCTGAAGTTTCCCTCACCACATCTGGTCCAAGCATAAACTTCTCGCCAGTATCTATCCAACATGATGGTGAGTTGCACGGTCTTCCGTACAAAGCTTCAAACGGAGCCATACCGATACTGGATTGGTAGCTATTGTTATATGCAAACTCTATTAGATGCAGATGGTCATCCCATGATCCACCAAAATCCAATATACATGCTCTCAAGAGATCTTCCAAAATACGATTCACCCTCTCCGTTTGACCGT
This sequence comes from Allium sativum, assembly GCA_030737875.1. Lineage (NCBI taxonomy): Eukaryota > Viridiplantae > Streptophyta > Magnoliopsida > Asparagales > Amaryllidaceae > Allium > Allium sativum. Next base: position 23,250 of record JASFAX010000392.1, read on the forward strand.
CGGTCTGAGGATAATATGTGGTACTGAGATGTAACACTGACCCTAAAGCCTCTTGTAAGCTCTTCCAAAACCCACTTGTGAACAACGGGTCTCGGTCACTCACAATGCTTTTAGGTACCCCATGAAATCTCACTACCCACTTCATATACAATTCTGCCAACTTGGCTGCCGTTCTGGTCAATTTTACTGGTGTAAATCTTGCACTTTTAGTCAACCGATCCACGATTACCCAAATGCTATCATGTCCCGATCTAGTCCTTGGTAAACCATCGATGAAATCCATCGAGACTTGCTCCCATTTCCATTCGGGAATTTCTAATGGCTGTAACAACCCACTAGGCTTCTTTTGCTCGACTTTAACTAGCTGGCAATTCATGCATTTGGATATAAACTTCCCAATGTCTCTTTTCATCCCTTCCCAGTAGTAGGTATGCTTCATATCTTGATACATCTAATTACCACCGGGGTGTATAGTCAGTTTTGAGTGATGACACTCTCTAATCACTTCATCTCTCAATCCATCGACATTGGGTACAACAAGCTTTCCATTCTTTCTAAGCCATCCATCTCGATCAAGCCCATACTTGTTCATCTCCTCATCGATACCCATCTCTAACTTGGAGATGATTTCCAATAGGTTAGGATCGTCCTTCTGACTAGAGCTGATCCGCTCAATCAAAGTGGGTCTGATCGTCAAACTTGCTAACATTCCTGGATCCAATTCGCACTTTGGTCTGAAATCAAACCCCGCGATATACTCCAGTTGTTTCCATTCTAAAAACATAGCCCCTAAACTGGCATGTCTCCTACTCAAGGCATCGGCTACCGCATTACCTTTCCCAGGTGTATACGCGATATCAAAATCATACGAAGCCAAGAATTCTAACCATCTCTACTGACGGAGATTCAGATCTTTCTGAGAGAAGAGATACTTCAACGACTTATGATCTGTAAACAGCTCAAATCTTTCTCCTAAGAGATAGTGTCTCCACATCTTTAACGCGAACACGATCGCTGTCAATTCCAAATCATGGGTAGGGTATCTTCTCTCGTGCGGTTTCAATTGTCGACTTGCATAAGCTACAACCCTACCGCCTTGCATCAATACAGCACCCAGTCCGGTACAACAGGCATCCGTGTATACCGTCATCTCTTCATTCCCCTTAGGAATGACTAACACTGGTGCTCTTGTCAACTTGTCCTTTAGACTCTTGAATGCATTCTCGCACCTTTCATCCCAGATAAAAGCTTGATTCTTCTTGGTCAACTGGGTCAATGGTGCTGCTATCTTGGAGAAACCTTGGATAAACTTGCGATAATATCCAGCTAACCCCAAGAAACTTCTTACATCTGTTGCATTCTTGGGCGTAGGCCAATCCTTTACCGTAGCCACCTTCGCCGGGTCCACGGCAATACCATTCTCTGATACAACATGGCCCAAGAACCTCACTTCCCTCTTCCAGAAGTGACACTTAGAAAACTTTGCTTTCAATTGGTGTTTTCTCAACACCTCCATCACTATTCTTAAATGTTCCTTGTGTTCTTCCTCTGTCCTCGAATAGACCAAAATATCATCAACGAACACAAGGAAAAACTTATTCAACTGATCTCTGAATACCCTATTCATAAGATCCACAAAATATGCTGGGGCATTGGTCAGCCCGAATGGCATGACCAACCACTCATAAAATCCAGACGGCGTTCGAAATGCCGTTTTAGCTATACTCTCAGCTTCCACTCTAAGCTGATGAAAACCTGTCACAAGATCCAACCGAGAAAATACTCTCGCGCCACTCAACTGATCGAACAAATCATCTATCCGCGGTAGAGGATACTTATTCTTCCTCGTCACTTTATTCAACTCGCGGTAGTCTACACACAAACGAAGGGAACCATCCGCCTTGGTAGCAAACACAACTGGTGCTCCCCATTCAGAAACACTCCTTCTGATAAATCCCTTCTTCAAAAGATCGCTGACTTGCACCTCGAGCTCTCGCTGCTCCCTTGGTGCCATACGACGAAGTGGCATCACTATAGGTCTGGCATCTTTTACCAAATCAATACGGAACTCAATCTCTCGATGTGGTGGAAGCCCGGTCACTTCTTCGAAAACATCCGGATACTGGCCAACCACGGGCAAACCTGACAACTCACTGTGCGGAATGTCGAGGGAGTTTAGGAAACTAGCCAATACCCCCTCACTGGGTAGACCACCAAACACTATCCTCCGCCCATCATCCGCTCTAGCTGTCACCAAAAATCCCTCACAGTCTACCACCACCCCGTATTTTCGGAGCCAATCTACTCCCAAAATAATGCCAAACCCAGTAAAGCCCAAAACAAAGCAATCACAAACAAACATGCATTCATGACTCGATAAGACCACATTACGACAAATCATGCTAAGGCTAGTCGAACCACCAATCGGGTTCGTCACTACTAAAGGTCTATCGACAATCTCGGGCTCCAATCCCAACCTATCTACCAGGTCACTAGATATGAAAGAACTGGAAGCTCCGGTATCAAACAAAACTCTAACAGGAACATCATAAACAGAAAGCATACCTTGAATGACGACATTCTTTCCCTTCTCCGCCGCAGTTGGGGCATTCGACGAAGAAGGAATAACATTAAGGGCATATGCTTTCACCATTTGCTTTTCTTTCGGGGGTTGCGGACACTTGTCCTTGTGATGTCCCATTTTGCCACAGTTGGAGCACTTCCTATCCGCTGGCTTGGCCCGACAATTACTAGCATAATGGCCCTTCTTACCACAGCTGAAGCACTCAACATCTTGCTTATTCTTTTTCTTCTGGCCATCCTTAGTCTGATTCTGCTTTCTCTTATTCTGGGAACCACCCTTGCCTCCACCACTTGCTTGTGGTTTTGGCTCTTCTGCAGATGCAACCTCAGTCTTCGGCTTAGGGTAGAGACTTTCTTATCTTAATGCTTTCCCCACAATCGATTCAAATGTCTCGTCGATGTGGTTAATAAGCCTTTCCCTCAAGTACTGATCCAAACCAGTTATGAATTTCTCATTCTTCTTCTCGGCAGTATCAATAAGAGATAACCCATACTTTGACAAAGTGTCGAATTCTGCAATATACTCCAAGACAGCTCTGCCATTCTGCTTGAGCTCCAAGAATTTCTTAAACAGCACTGACTTCTGAGCAGCTGGAATGAACTTCTCGCTAAAGAGAGCTTTAAACTGCTCCCAAGTAATCTGATCTTCGGGAGTAGCTACCTTTATAGCATTCCACCAATTCATTGCCCGCCCTTGTAGCTGATGGGACGCTAGCTTTCTCTTCATCGCATCCTCGATACCCAAGTCCTCGAAGATACGTTCGCAACTATCCAACCAATCCTGAACATCCGTAATCGACTCTGTTCCGTGGAACGGCTTCCCACCAAGGCTAGTATAATCCTTATTCAGCTTGGCGAAGTCGACTCTCGGCGCCTGCACTATTGGACCACCACCATTTCCACCATTGGGAGCTGCCCTCTGTACATCTTTAAGCATCTCTCTCATGAGGTCAGTAAACATCGTCCTCATGTCAGCAGCATTCCCATTATTGGCTCCCCTACCAGCACCTCTAGTATATCGGCTCATCGTCAATCTGAAAAGGGAAACGATTAACGACCCCATAGTGGTGCTAGTGCAGTACGACTTCATTCTTATACTACTAATAGTATATATATAGCTTTTAAAAACCAAAGTAATCACAAATACGCTCTCTCGTATACGTATATTATCTCTCCCTGATAACTTCCCTAGGTTAACTACGCAACCTAGAGCTCTGATACCAAGTGTGACGGCCCGCCCCGCACCAGCCTGCATTTCCTCCGAAAGTGCGCTGTACACATGCCCGACTAGCACGGAACGGTCGTCAGAAGAAAGGAAAGAAGGGAATGAACTAATCAAGGAACCTGTAGAATGTCTCACAGCGCGTGGAATAAAATATAATAATAATAACATACTTGACATAAAACAGGTGAGACCATGCATAAGCTGATAACTAAAATCAACATCAACATCAGAGCAGCGGAAATCCAAATACAGCTTATTACAACTTTCCAAATTTTCTGTCTCTAAACAAAAGAAAGCTAAAGTAGAAGATGCACCACTAATGCCCAAGCAGTGATCTTCAACAACACAGGGAGAATACTATATATACATTATGTGGAAGCCTCCTGCTTGTCTCCGGATCATCTACCCGTGCATCACCAGCTAACCTATCTCTAGTCTGCTCGTGTGAGCACCCAGAGTAATAAGAGGAGACATAAAACTCTGGGTCAGACATAAAGCCTGGTATGAGTGATAAGCATCTAAACAGAACAATAACAGGCATACTAAACCATACCTGAACCTGGACCTGCAACCAAAGAGTTAGTACCACATACCGTACAGTACTCTAAGGTGCCATAATAAATAGTGTAAGAATACGAGGGTGGGGTGTGCATGTCATAATGATAGCAAACAAATCATCCATAGCAACCATCCTCACATCTCTCACTCAGTGCGTAAAGCATACGATGTCCACCACTGTTAATCACTAGACCCATCGAAGTAGTGACGGAGTTCGACTTGTACAACTACTGCTACTACCAAGCTTACCACATGGAGTCATGACCAAATCTTTACAAATGACCCCACTTCATTGGTTTATAGCCCTTTAGTCGTACCTAGGCCACTTTGGCCCTGAATCCGTTCACATACTTCCCATACATAGTGATCCAAAGTCATAAACATCGATAGCCCCTTGGCACACGTCCCGCAACAAAGCCCAATCATGAAGTGAACTCATCGGTTCCCAACTGGATCCTGAGCTCTAACTTCCCATATTGGACTACCTTTGCATCTCGGGTTATTGGTCAATACTGGGTCGGGTCGGGTTCCTTTCAAGCCATCGGTTCGGGTACACTCCATCGCGTCGGTTCGGGTCGGGTGTCCTCCTCCGGGTCGGGTCGGGTCGGGTGCCATCTCCCTTTCAGCTCGTACTTCCGCTCCGATCCGCTCCCTCGTTCTTCACGTGCTCCGATCCGATCCCTCTTTCTTCGTCCGATCCGATCCCAGTTAGCGTGACCTTTCTTCTTGCCAGTTCTCCCCAGCGTCAAGTTCCGATCCGAGCCCTTCATCCTTAAGTCGATCCGATCCCCAGCTTAACCAACATGACCTTCCTTTTTGCCAAGTCTCTTTTGTGCCAGACTCCAGTTCGGGTCGGGTTCCTTGCCCAGTTCACATATCCGATCCGAGCCCACATCCGATCCGATCCGAAACCCTACACAACTTTCTGCAACTTTTTCCAGCAACTTGTTTACGCCATTCGATGACGTTTTCGACAAATCTAACTATACTAATCAATCACAAATCATCCCAAACAGTCATAGCATCATAGCAAACTAACCACAAACACCAAAACAATGAATTTACATATCAAAATGGATCAAGTGTACTCAAAATCCCATTTTTCCCTTAAGCATAATTAAATAAAACTAATCATAGGGTTAACGAAACTTAATCAAATCGAACCAAATTTCTAACAGAGGCATAAAATATTATTTAAGAATTTCTAAACATTTTTCCAGAATTTATTAGTGTATAAATTCTCTAATCTTCACTAATTACCCTTAATCGACTGTAATTAGTGCCAAAACGATGCTAATCACTCACCTTGGCCACAAAATAAAACACCAAATCTGAAATACTCTCTGTTTGGGTCGAATTCCTATGTATAGCAGCAGCTCCAACCTTGCTCTGTTGCTATTTGGCCTTGTTTTGATGTAGTTTAGGCTTAATCTTCACTAAAATGTGTTTTGGAGTGGTTTTAGAGGATGGAAGCCATTACTAGGGTCTCAAGAAGGTTTGTGGTGGCTCAAAACTGAAATGAAAGTGGTTTCCTAACCCTAATCAGCCCTCCTATACCTCTAAACCCGAAATTCCCCTCTGGGCCTAGCTGCTAATCACCCGGTTAAGCCTAATTAAGCTGTTTTTCACCATCTGAAACTTGTTTCAGCCATATCTCCCAAACGGTGAGTCCGTTTGGCTAATGTGACCACTCTACGAAATTGTAAACCATCATCCGGAGCCAATGGAAGTTGTTTCAGGTCAAAATTCCTTTCCAGTCAAAAGTTATGGCCAAAACAGTACCAACTAGGGGTAAAATGGTCATTTAAAAATCGGGAAAAATCATGAACATGGGAAATGACCCCAATAGTCCTCTCCCAAAGTTACATGACCATACGACTTCATATGTGAAAGAAATAAATATTCTACGATCTTATGATGCGTAGAATACGGGTCGTTACAGATAACCTCGTGGAAAGCACATGGGAAACAAAAGACAGGATGAATGAGACTCATCCCGAGCTTTTCACGAGCAACTATTGCCTCAATAAAAATTATTTATTTAGTTGCATTATGTTTGCTAAATTGGATAACAAGAGTTATTTGCAAAAGCAGTGCATCAACATGGTACATTGAAATTATATGCATAATATGTTTTTTGCATACATACAACATCATGAGTTACACTTTCATAAACATGATAAAGTTGGTTGTTTGATGGATGTATTAGTTAGTTACTTGGTTTTGTAACATGTTTAATAGAACGAGTTGTGTGGTTTGCTAGTTCAAAAGATTTTGGAGTGATATCTCTTTTAAAGGAGGAAGAATGTAACACTAAATGAAACATACCCTAAATAGACATAGAAAACTAAAATAATAAGTTAGAAACATGGAATTAGATACTTATGGAATTTAGCCTCGAAAGTTATATCATTGCATTCATGGTGAAATCCTGATTTGTTTACATAGGTAATTAGCTGAAAATGTTGTCCGCATGGAATGGATATGAATAAAACAAGCTTTGAAACCTAAAATGAGAAAACTCAAACATTTTAATTTGAATTTAAATTGGCTAATTCTGTAAATTAGTTAATGGATAATCAAAAAAGAATATTCCTGATTTGAATTTGAATCTTTGTGTACGTATGCATAGATAAGAAGGGGATATGCGAATAAAAGAGTTGTTGCCAAGGTTTTTCTAGATTATTTCTTTAGGTACTCGAGCCATGAACAATTTAGATTTTATTGCTCCTTGAAGCCACTTCATTTGAGCATCCTCCAAACAAACAATGCAATCATGGCATTCCACTTCACCATCATTGTCTCGTCTAAAGCCTTCGCCTTCCATCTCCATTACTAAACCCATCGCCTCATCTTCTATTATGACTCTCTCGATACATGCATCAGCACCAATGTGTATGTTATCCTTAGCAGAATCTAAAATTTCCTTAATAAATCGATAGATTTGGGTTTCAAAGAATTTCATATGTTCCCTTTTGAGAGGATAGTCATCGGCTTTGATTTTCAAAGGGTAAAATCGAGAAGCCTTAATAATGTAGCTGCGTACAAGAGGATTATCTATCAGAGGACAATCATAACTATAAATGATGTGACCTTTTGAAGTAGTCTGCACGATTTTTGTTTGGTGTTTTAGCATGAAGTGAACGTATATGGATGGGTCTTGAGACATTGGTGAAAGCTTGGCTTACAAATGAATACTACATTCCTTCGCAGCATTGATGATGACTTTGTTCATTGGAATCATTTGATGAAGCGGCAGGTAGAGAAACTTAATATAATTTGAAGAGGAAGTAGGACGATTAAGAGAGATCTGTCCATGAGGAAAAAATGGGGTTTTTTCAAGGGTGTCGCCTTTGTTATCTGCGGATCAAGTATTAGCCACATGTAATATCCGTAAGATGTGAATAGTATATAGATATTTATACTTTTTTTAGTCCATTGATATATATATATATATATATTTGTAGATAAAGTAACTGATTTAATTATAACAACATATATTTGGTCAAATAAACTCAAACTTTTTTGATGTTTTCCCATCCATTACTGTAAATTATTAGAATTTAGGGAATAAAAGAAAGAAGAAAGGTAGTTCAATGAATAAGTTGGTTTGGAAGTTAGCATTAGGTTAGTTGATTGTGGGAAAAAAAGGATGTATTTCCATAATTTAATATTGTAAGGAAAAGGTAAATATAATTGCAAGGACAAAATCAAGGAAAAGAGAGTTAGCGTAAAGTAGGGAAGTAACCATATTTTGAACTAATCCAACAATTTAAAAAATGAAGAAAGTAATTGTAACACCCCGTATATTCTATAACAGTAAAATTCACAAATTAAAGTATAATTAATTTGCAAATCATACTTTTGTATTAGAAACAAAAGTAAGCATCTTTATGAACATGACTAAACTATGTTTGGTATTATGCCTAGTTGAAACATGTTTTAGGCCTAAGTTGTTATCAAAACCATATGGTGATATATGTGACACAATTAAGTTAGATTTACATTCCAATTGCAAGTTTACATGAATAGAATGATTCATGTTTAAGAATTATTTATGCCATGATTATATGAATAGAATGATTCATGTTTAGGTATCGTTTATGCCATAATCATATGAATAGAAATGATTCAGGTTTAAGTATTGTTTATGCCATGATTATATGAATAGAATGATTCATGTTTAAGTATTGTTTATGCCATAATTATATGTTGTTACAATTGCAAGTTCACATGTGCCTACTTTATGTTAATTGAATCGTTCGTTGCAAGTTCATGCGTTCACACTCCCTTTTTTTCATGTTACCTTATAAACACCATGTTATAAGCCTCCCCTTTTCATATGGCTAAATTGGGTTTAAATATTAAACCCAACACACCTTACATTGTAGCGAACGTGTAAAACGGGGGTAATGACGTTTGGGTTAAAATATAGAACATATGTGTTGGCATGTTTGGCGCATGCCAACAACCTTGAAAAACAATTAAGTGGCATAAATAAATTTTAACCAATAGAGATGAATTTGAATAATGGGCCGCAAATATTTACATATAAAAAGAAAAGAGACAAAATATGTAAATGTAGAAAATACGATGTGTTTAACCCAAGGTTGGATTGAGTTGTGATGTAAACCTGCCCGGAACCGCCCGGCTGTCCAGTAGTCACAACAACACCTATCCAATGTGGGTGGTTAAACACGGAGCCCAATAAGGACCCGAGGTTAGACTGAGTTGTGGCGTAAGACTGCCCGGGCCCAACCGGCAACAGGCAGCCACAACAATACCTATCTAATGTGAGAGGTCAAGGCTTTAATAAGACAATTAAGGCTAAGTCAGGATTGGTAGGATTAAGTAAATTAAATTAATACTTAATCAAAATGGAACATGCTAAACAGAACAGACTGATTTGGGGTTAGGTTTATTAAACACTTAACCAACTTAGCATGTTGGCTAGAAATAGAAAACCTAGTAGCGGGGGACCCTTTTCAGCAGTAACCCTACAAGGTGTATCAGGATACCCTGAACTAGGCAGGGTGGGGCACGATTACTGGGCTGACTGTAAGAGGTCAAATCGACGGCGGTGGTGCAGCAGTGTAGGTTCTAACGGGGTGCGGGCGTGCACACACTCCAGCGCAGAAAAATAAGGCACTGGGCACCAGTAGCATACCTGTGCATTCTAGAGTTGTGTCGGGCCGCCACCATGGGTCTTGATACACCCCATGGTGGGACCAGCATAGGTAACTACAACATTGGGGGCCGTAAGACACAAGTAACTATGCGAGTAGGAGCCGATCATCAGAAATGGATCACTTCACCCTGATTATGGGGTGCCTGTTGGGAACTAGTTTATATGGGTACAGAGATTAATATGGGGTACGATAGTATATTCGACCCTAGACAACTTAACTTAGTTTATGGTGCATTCCCATTTCCAGTTTATGCTTATCATACCCAGTTCTTTATTCATAGACTGAATAGTCCTAGACTTACTCAGGCTTTATGTCTGACTCTACTTTTCTTTCGTTCCCCCCCCCCCCCCCCCCGAGGTCCACAGGGAGGGAACACCGTAGCTTGACCAGTTTTCACATCCAGCTTGAAGAGAAAGAATGTATTGCTTGGATCTTTTTCCTTTTTGGGCTATGGCTTTGGGCAGCAATGATGGGACTTTTGCAGTTTATTTATGTTTTCTTTATGCTTCTTTAATAATGTAATCAAGACAGTTATGAAGATGTTATGTTTTTGGAAGAATTATAAAACAAGTATGGTATGTTTTTGTGAACACGTATTTTGATGAAATAAAAGATGTTGCTGATTTTCGCTGTTCAAAAATATGTGTTCTTATATCTGTCTTGTATATCTATGACTTATACTTATAAACCTCCACCGAAATTAGGGCATTCCCTTTGAGAGTGACCCTAACAGAGGTGGGGTGTTTCATTTGGTATCAGAGCATAGGTTTACCAGATAAGATAAAAAATTTTGAAAATTTATTTTCAAAAGAAAATTTAAAGAAGCATTTTTAAAAGATAAAATATTATTTTATTTTAAAAAGGCAAAGTCCCCCAAAGCCATAGGTACTATCTCTTATCCTTCGTTTTGAATCTATCCTTTTTGTTTCAGCATGTCCGAAGAACTTAACTTGCCAGAGGGTGTACCAATACCTGGTTGGTTTAGACGGTTCTTAGAAGCAAGGGCCACTCAGCCAGGTCCTACCGTTCCTCCTCCCCCAGCTGCAGGAAATCATCCAGCCGCAGCAGCACCTCTTCCTCCACCTCCTCCGCGGGGAAACACTTTTGCTAAGATATGTAAAGATTTTAAAGCTATGGGAGGAAACGATTTCTATGGAACTGAGTCCTTCGTGGCAGCTAGAAATTGGCTGAAAGAAACTGAGGACTTATTCATCATCTTTGAGGTAGAAGATAGGCAGAAAGTACAACTGGCAGTATGTCTACTAAAAGGTGAGGCTTCCTACTGGTGGGAAGTCACCAATGCAGAAAGACCAGTGGAAACATGGGAGGACTTTAGGGCAAGGTTTGAGGCTAAATTTCTCTCAGATGCGGAAAGGAGTTTGCAGTTGGAAAATTTCTTATTTCTTAAGCAAGGGAATAAGACAGTCAAAGAGTATGTTAATCAGTTCGATGAGCTGGCTAGGTTCGGACTGGACCTAGTCAACACCCCGCACAAGAAGGCTCTCTGTTTTGTCAAAGGGTTGAATGAGCCATTACACAGTTTGGCCATGACCCATATACCCATGGGAGCTACGTATGAAAGATTGGTACAGATGGCATTGCTGAACGAAGAGGATAAGGGCAAGAAGGAGACAAAGGCAGAAAGCTCTCAAGGGAAGAAAGAGGGTTTACAGCCTAAGAAGACAGACTTTAAGAAGGGCGGGAAAGACAACAAAGAGAAAAGGAAGTGTAATTTCTGTGGCAAAGTGGGGCACTTAGTGAAAGATTGTCGGAAAAAGAAGGCCAAGATGAATGGCGGGTGCTTTTCTTACGGTGAGACAGGCCACATGGCAAAGGACTGCCCAAAGAAACGAGGACAGGGGCAGAGGGCTGGATCCACCTCAGGGGCACAGGTTCATGTGCTAGAAGCGCCACCTCTGCAACAGCGAGGTATAAATACTTCTGTAGAAAGTGTAGTTTATCTTTATGATCACCCCGTTCGCACTTTATTTGATTCTGGCGCATCACACTCCTTTATCTCGTCTGCTTTAGTAGAATCTCTGCACCTAAAAACTAGTATGGTAGAGGACCCCTTAATTGTTTCAAACCCAATTGGGGGCCCGGCTCATTTGTCTATGATCTGTATGGGATTGAAAATTTCTATTCTAAGCGTAGAATTTAAATGTAGTGCCTTTTTTTGAGCTTTTCGGGATATGGTTTGATTTTGGGCATGGATTGGCTATCCAGTAATGGGGCCATCCTTGATTGTGAGAAAAGGGTTGTTAGGCTCCTGACCCGGCTCAGTAACACTTTGGAAATTTCTTGTAATCCCACGTATGCGGTTATGCTTAGTTATCTTGAATCGCTAGATGCCTCTGTTGAAAATTTGCAATCAGTTAGAGTGGTCCGGGAATATCCGGATGTCTTCGAAGAGGTGAAGGGCTTGCCTCCGAAGTGGGAGATAGACTTCCGCATATATCTTGTAGATAATGCAAAGCCCGTTGCGTTGCCCGTTAGACACATGGCTCCACGGGAAAGGAAAGAGCTCAGTAAACAGATTAAAGAGCTTCTAGAGAAGGGGTTCATTAGGAGGAGCATTTCAGAATGGGGCGCTCCAGTGGTGTTCGCTACAAAGGCAGATGGTTCACTCCGTCTATGTGTTGACTATAGGGAGCTCAACAAGCTAACGAAAAAGAATAGGCACCCTCTCCCCAGAATTGACGATCTGTTTTCAGCTTGTAGGAGCGTCTGTTTTCTCCCAACTCGATTTAGCGACCGGTTTTCATCAGCTAAGGGTGGCTGAAGATAGTATCGATAAAACGACATTCAGAACCCCAGACAGCTTCTTTGAATGGCTTGTCATGCCTTTCGGCTTGACAAACACACCTGCTTACTTCGTGGACCTGATGAGTAGGGTATTCAGAGATTTCCTCAATAAGTTCGTAGTGGTCTTCGTAGACGATATCCTTATCTTCTCAAAGAGTGAAGAGGAACATGCTCAGCACTTAAGGGAAATCATGGAAACTCTGCGAGTCCATCAGCTAAAAGCCAAATTTTCCAAATGCCACTTTTGGAGAGAAGAAGTGAGGTTCCTTGGGCATATAGTATCCAAAGAAGGGTTAGCTGTGGACCCTGCTAAGGTAGTAGCGGTACAGGATTGGAAGACACCAAGGAATGCAACTGAGGTCCGAAGTTTTCTAGGACTGGCAGGTTTCTATCGAAAGTTCATAAGGGATTTTGCGAAAATCTCAGCTCCGCTCACAAAGTTGACCAAGAAGAATCTAGTGTTCAATTGGGACTTGGATTGCGAGTTTGCTTTCCAGCGACTGAAAAGGGCTCTTACAACAGCCCCAGATTTAACTTTGCCAGACGGAAGCAAGATGTTCACAGTTTATACAGATGCATGTGGGACAGGGCTAGGCGCTGTCCTAATGCAAGAAGGGAGGGTAGTAGCTTATGGCGGGAGACAATTGAAAGTGCATGAAAAGAACTACCCGACCCACGATCTTGAGTTAGCCGCCATCGTCTTTGCACTCAAGTCTTGGCGACACTATCTCCTAGGTGAGAAGTTCGAACTTTACACTGATCATAAATCGTTGAAATACCTTTTCTCGCAGAAGGACCTTAACTTGAGGCAACAGAGATGGATGGAGTTTCTTGCCTCGTATGATTTCGAGATCTCCTACACTCCAGGCAAAGGCAACGTAGTGGCAGACGCGTTGAGCCGAAAGAAACTGACCCTAAGCCCGCTGTTTGTTGAAAGACAAAGCCTAGAGTTTATAGCCAGCTTTGACTTTAGCCCCTCCTCCGATTTTGTACCAGGCTTGCAAGCATCTCTCGAAGTACGCCCGACTTTAGTGGACTCAATAGGGACAGCACAATGCGAAGACCCTCAGCTTGTGGAAACGATCGATAGGCTAATTAAAGGTGAGACTTCAAGTCACTTCAACAGATACTCCATCGATGATAAGGGTTAGCTAAGGCGAGACGGAAGACTATGCGTCCCACAGACAAGGGATTTAGTAAAGAAGGTTCTCGAGGAAGCACATCACTCCAAGATGACGATACACCCAGGCGGGGATAAAATGTACAAGGACATAAAGAGAACTTTCTTTTGGAACGGCATGAAGAAGGACGTGGAAGATTTCGTTTCTAAGTGTATGGTGTGCCAACGGGTTAAAGCAGAACAGAAAAAGCCTGGCGGTCTGCTCCATCCTCTAGAGGTCCCGCAGTGGAAGTGGGATAGCATCTCAATGGACTTCATCGATGGGCTGCCTAGGTCTAGGAGAGGCAACACTAGCATTTGGGTAATAGTGGATAGGCTTACTAAAAGCGCCCACTTTTTACCTGTCAAAAGTAAAAGAACTACCTCATCCCTAGCATCTCTTTACCTCAAGGAAATCGTTCGACTCCGTGGAATACCATCCAGCATTGTTAGTGACCGAGACCCTATCTTCACAAGTGAGTTTTGGCGGAGTCTACAAGAAGCGGTAGGCACACAGTTATGCTTGAGCACAGCCTATCATCTCCAAACCGACGGCCAAACGGAAAGAGTGAACAGAGTTTTAGAGGACCTTTTAAGACTGTGCGTCCTTGACTTCGGAGGGACATGGGAAGACCACCTTCCTTTGGTGGAATTTGCCTACAACAACAGCTATCAAGCAACCCTCGGAATGGCGCCCTTCGAAGCTTTATATGGAAGACCGTGCCGATCACCCACTTGTTGGTGGGAGACTACTGATAAGCTCATACTTGGACCAGATATGATCCGAGAGACTTCAGAGAAAGTAGACTTAATACGAAGAAGGATGAAGGCGGCCCAAGACAGACAAAAGTCCTACGCCGACAAGAGGAGGACCGACCTTGAGTTTGAGGTTGGGGATAGAGTTTTTCTTAAGGTATCTCCGCTAAGGAACATTGTTCGTTTTGGAAGCACAGGAAAGCTAGCACCAAGGTTCATAGGGCCATTCCCTATCATCGGGAAAATTGGGAAAATGGCCTATAGATTAGAGCTACCCGAAAAGTTGGCCGGAGTTCACAACGTCTTTCACGTTTCACATCTCCGAAAATGTCTACATGAGTCTGCTGAAGTGGTAGAGCCAAATATCCTAGAAGAAGCTGAAGTGGAACGCGAAGCAACCGTGAGGAAAGTTCCAACCCGCATATTAGGAACGGAAGTAAAGAAGCTACGCAACCGCGGGGTCAAGCTCGTCAAAGTTCAGTGGAGCGACGCCGAAGAAGATGCAACTTGGGAAACTGAAGCTAGAATACGCGCAGCCTACCCTTTTCTTTTCGAGGGTACATCTTTGATCTTTCCTTTTTCCTTAAGTTGCGCTTTTATCTATCTTTTTAGGTATATTTCCTCGACCTTATCTTTTAGGTAGAAACCCTTTGGATGAAAACATGTAATTGAAACATGTTATGGATGATGGTTGCAAGTGGTTGCAAGTGATTGCTAGTGGTTGCTCGTGGTTGCATATACACACACAATCTAGGTTTTAGATCGGCTCAGTCACTTCATATTGCATATGCATAAATGTATTTATATTCGTATATGGTTGAAATTTAATGTGTTGTCATATGGATGTTGCATTTGTATGAATGATTGTGCACTCATGTAGAATCATGAATAGGAGAATTTGCATATAAAATGGATTCATGGCACTTACATAATTTGCATTAAGGAGGTCAACTGAATCAGTAGACCGCCTGATTTTGCATTAGATAAGTACATGTACACACACACACTTCGCATATGATCATGAAGCATTAGAAGTCTTTTAAGGACAATGGATGCTCGTGTTTGATGGATGAGTAGATGGATGTTTGGATGTTAGGATATACATTCTTCCTGAACTTGAAGATTTCGGGGACGAAATCCTTTTAAGTGGGGGAGAATGTAACACCCCGTATATTCTATAACAGTAAAATTCACAAATTAAAGTATAATTAATTTCAAATAAAAGAATTAAGGGAAATGGGATACGCCATTGCGTTCGTCTCGAAATTCTGCTTGAGATAGAGTCCGAGTTTGCGTAAAACGGACTCCGTATGAGGGAGTTATGGCCTCCGGAAGTTTCAGAATTCAGTTTAAAATTCAAACAGACGAAAACAGCTCAGAAAAATAAGTTTAAAATTCAAAAATCGGGCCCAATTGGCCAGGGCGGGAAAATTA
Organism: Allium sativum; assembly: GCA_030737875.1. Lineage (NCBI taxonomy): Eukaryota > Viridiplantae > Streptophyta > Magnoliopsida > Asparagales > Amaryllidaceae > Allium > Allium sativum. The sequence goes on from JASFAX010000392.1 coordinate 38,959, forward strand.
CTGCCCAAGGCACCCAGATCGACTTGGCAGTCGACCTGGGGCTAGCCAGGTCGACTGGGCAGTCGACCTGGGTAACCCGTGTCGACTGCCAAGTCGACATGGTGTTGACTGGGGTGTCGACCTGGCCCCTGAGCCAGGTCGAACCCAGCCCACCCTGGCTGGCCTAGTCTGTGTTTGGTCGATTTTTTGAGCCTTGCCTTGTCACTAGGGCTAGGTGTCAGCTCATGGTTGGTCTCTCCTTTGAACGAATGGCTATTATTAAACCAAGCTTCATCGACGGTCTAAATCAACTCACAAACTCTATAAAAAGGACCTAAGACTAACCCTAATGCACACAAAAAAAATGGAGATGAGACCGTCATGCTGCTGAGGAGAGACTAAGGATAGCCGTCAGAAATTGGGAGAAATTAGGAGATAAATCAAAAGCTTAAAGCAACGTTAATTGAATCAAAGCAACGCCTACAACAAAGGATAGCATCTCCAAATTCAGAATTCAGATTCCAGAATTGAAGATTCATCATACGTTGTAAGTAGAGTGCTATTCCGATATGAATAATTAATTGCGTTTGATTTGTGTAAAATGCGAAATGGAATTGTGGCGATAATAATCTATATTTGTATGTTATTTTGATTCTAAACTATTTGGGAATGTTGTGATATACGCTTGGATATTTGCAAGCATGTGATTTACGTTGGAAGTAAACAACAAAATGGAATTGTGGCGATAATAATCTATACTTGTATGTTATTTTGATTCTAAACGATTTGGAAATGTTATACGATTGGATGTTTTGCAAGTATGTGATTTGGGATTCATACAAGTATGCGATTTATGTTGACAACTATATGTTGTGGATTCATGCAAGTATATGATGCATTAATATGCCAATATGATGTACATACTTTTATGATCATTTTTAGTGTGTAATTGGACTCGACTAAGTACTATGATTTATATGAATCTATGTTGAAATTTGCAAATCATACTTTTGTATTAGAAACAAAAGTAAGCATCTTTATGAACATGACTAAACTATGTTTGGTATTATGCCTAGTTGAAACATGTTTAGAATGATTCATGTTTAAGAATTATTTATGCCATGATTATATGAATAGAATGATTCATGTTTAGGTATCGTTTATGCCATAATCATATGAATAGAAATGATTCGGGTTTAAGTATTGTTTATGCCATGATTAAATGAATAGAATGATTCATGTTTAAGTATTGTTTATGCCATAATTATATGCTGTTACAATTGCAAGTTCACATGTGCCTACTTTATGTTAATTGAATCGTTCGTTGCAAGTTCATGCGTTCACACTCCCTTTTTTTCATGTTACCTTATAAACACCATGTTATAAGCCTCCCTTTTTCATATGGCTAAATTGGGTTTAAATATTAAACCCAACACACCTTACATTGTAGCGAACGTGTAAAACGGGGGTAATGACGTTTGGGTTAAAATATAGAACATATGTGTTGGCATGTTTGGAGCATGCCAACAACCTTGAAAAACAATTAAGTGGCATAAATAAATTTTAACCAATAAAGACGAATTTGAATAATGGGCCGCAAATATTTACATATAAAAAGAAAAGAGACAAAATATGTAAATGTAGAAAATACGATGTGTTTAACCCGAGGTTGGGTTGAGTTGTGATGTAAACCTGCCCGGAACCGCCTGGCTGTCCAGTAGTCACAACAACACCTATCCAATGTGGGTGGTTAAACACGGAGCCCAATAAGGACCCGAGGTTAGACTGAGTTGTGGCGTAAGACTGCCCGGACCCAACCGGCAACAGGCAGCCACAACAATACCTATCTAATGTGAGAGGTCAAGGCTTTAATAAGACAATTAAGGCTGAGTCAGGATTGGTAGGATTAAGTAAATTAAATTAATACTTAATCAAAATGGAACATGCTAAACTGAACAGATTAACCAACTTAGCATGTTGGCTAGAAATAGAAAACCTAGTAGCGGGGGACCCTTTTCAGCAGTAACCCTACAAGGTGTATCAGGATACCCTGAACTAGGCAGGGTGGGGCACGATTACTGGGCTGACTGTAAGAGGTCAAATCGACGGCGGTGGTGCAGTAGTGTAGGTTCTAACGGGGTGCGGGCGTGCACACACTCCGGCGCAAAAAAATAAGGCACTGGGCACCAGTAGCATACCTGTGCATTCTAGAGTTGTGTCGGGCCACTACCATGGGACTTGATACACCCCATGGTGGGACCAGCATAGGTAACTACAACATCGGGGGCCGTAAGACACATGTAACTATGCGAGTAGGAGCCGATCATCAGAAATGGATCACTTCACCCTGATTATGGGGTGCCTTTTGGGAACTAGTTTATATGGGTACAGAGATTAATATGGGGTACGATAGTATATTCGACCCTAGACAACTTAACTTAGTTTATGGTGCATTCCCATTTCCAGTTTATGCTTATCATACCCAGTTCTTTATTCATAGACTGAATAGTCCTAGACTTACTCAGGCTTTATGTCTGACTCTACTTTTCTTTCGCCTTCTTTTCTTTCGTTTCCCCCCCCCCCAGGTCGACAGGGAGGGAACACCGCAGCTTGACCAGTTTTCACATCCAGCTTGAAGAGAAAGAATGTATTGCTTGGATCTTTTTCCTTTTTGGGCTATGGCTTTGGGCAGCAACGATGGGACTTTTGCAGTTTATTTATGTTTTCTTTATGCTTCTTTAATAATGTAATCAAGACAGTTATGAAGAGTTATGTTTTTGGAAGAATTGTAAAACAAGTATGGTATGTTTTTGTGAACACGTATTTTGATGAAATAAAAGATGTTGTTGATTTTCGCTGTTCAAAAATATGTGTTCTTATATCTGTCTTGTATATCTGTGACTTATACTTATAAACCTCCACCAAAATTAGGGCATTCCCTTTGAGAATGACCCTAACAGAGGTGGGGTGTTTCAGTAATACCTTACAATTACGTGTTACAGTTCCTAGCATTAATATTAAAATAAGGAAATAGATTGTGATGTGGTTTTTGTAATTAACAAAGAGGCGTAAAGCTAATTCCTAAAACTAAAACCTACAATCACAGTAAAGTAAGAAAATATGGGATAAAAGGAAGAAGAAATGGGAAAAAAATAGACAAATGTTGATAATTTGATTATTTAAAGTTTTTCTGTAATAAATTACACATGAGCTAAAATGGTCTAATTAGTAATTGTTGGTTAGAAAGATGTAGATTTAATTCTTTTGAAGCATGAGAGAAATAGAACAAAGTGTGTAATTTTGCGAATGTTGATTAAATAAAAATTAATAAATTACAATAAACATGTGTACAATTTATAGAGTTGTATTATAAAGGAAAAAGGAATTAATTATGCAAATTTGAAGATTTGTAAGTAAAATTATAACATGAAGGCTATAATTTAAAAGAATACTGTAAAGGCTTGTTATAAATATGGACACAGATATATGGAATCAATTTAATAAGCATGTAATTGTGGATGTACATTCCGATAGTAAATGCTGGTTGGGGGAAAATAAGTAACAAACAAAATTAATATGCAGGCAAATGAAGCTCATATTTGTTCATACAATCGTACTAAAGACGGAGCCATTTTCATTGTTACGGTACCGGCTGTTAAAATTAGGTCTGCTTGCCTAGGGCTCAATCTTGGTACTACTCCATAACGATCAAAGTCAAATCGCGAGCCTATTAATGAGGAAAATGGGCAGGTAACATAAATCAAGTGTTATAATAAAATAAAAATGAAGTAAACTAAACCCATAATAAAATATTAGACATGGGGTTTAATAAAATAGTGATGTGCGTTTGTAGCATTTTGAATGAAGTCCGGATGAAGAGGCTAATGATGTAGATCATCGTAGACATTTGAAACATGATGGAAGCACACCCAACAAGATGTTCAGCAAGGTTAAAGGGAAGTATGAGACTTCTACGGGACGTGAGAGCACTATAGGATGACTCTCTAGGGTAGGCCTTATGAAGCTGCATCGCGGGAGGCAGATCTGTAGTGATTCCATCCAAAAAGTGTGTGTTGGCTGCATTTATATTAAGGAAAGCTAGAAGACTGATAGGTTACTTTAAGATTCAATGGATTCCTCGGCTTCGAAAATAGGCTTTCTGGTTAAGACTCAATAAGGATAATCATCGTTTGGATACCTATCATCATCAGTTAGAGCGAGAATGAAAAACCTAGTGCTAAGCCAACAAACCAATGTTCTTTCACCATCGAGACAATTGATGTGAGACAACGACAACTGAATGTTTAAATTGTTTGCTATAAGGCATTGTCACTTAGATCATGATTGGTCTTTCATTAGTTTATGTGGGTTGTCTATATTATAGGCCTAATGAAGATGTCCGTTAAAGATATAGAATCCACAACCGAGTTCGGTACATGGGTAGACCTTGTTAGTGAGCTTAGAGAGTGGACAGTACGATTATGTGTATTCTCTATGTATGCATCGTTTGGTACATTTTTCATGTCTAAGCTGGTGCATATGTGGTTTCACGTTTTATTATCAGATGACGGAGCATCTATATTGTAGGCCTTACGTAATGGTCCTTTGCAGATGTATTGTAGTTGGACTATGTGTTTTGATATTGTTATTGTTTCACCTTGTTAAATTTATTTCTTATAAAAAATAATTATTTATTTTTAGTGGCACTAAGTTCCAATAATCCTTTCCTAGACCGGGCTTAGGCCCATTCCGGGTGGTTTGTTATAGTATAGTACATGCATATATACATACATATAATTAAATATATACACATAATTACGTTTTACAAATAAATTTCATTTTATTGATAAAATTTCATGAGGGCTCAATGCATAACTAATGCAAATGAAAAAGGTTGTTCTGATACAATTCTATTAACTCATTTTCTATGGTTGACAAACCAAATAAAATCATCAGTTAGTTATATTATGCAATATATGTAAGAATAAAAATTATATTCTATAAAGTATAAAAAAATATAGCATGAATATAGTTCTTAAGAAATATCAAAATAAAGTTGGATCACAATTTTAATTATGCAGCACTAGCTAATTTGAAGCAGAACTTTTTAATGGTTTTTCTTAGGATCAAACTCAAAGGGAACCTAATATCATCAGTTAAACTGCAATGCTGTCAAATTATTTTGATAATGTTATAAGTAGTGCATAATGCACATACATGATGTCAATCATTAACCTCCTTGACACAAACACATTTATGGACCTTGTGGCCACTCTCCTTAAACTCTGCGCATCCTCCATCCATTGCATTGTCATGAATAATGCATATATGACGACATGCATTATTGTTGCGGCAAATCCCTCTGAAATGTCCACTCACAAAAGCCACCAACCTAGTTTCGCATTCAATCAAGTTTCCTATGCATCAAAACACACATAATATAAATTTTCATTTGCAAGAATCTCACATATATTTTCATTCTTTTAATGTACTAAAAGTAGTAAAGAAGAACATAATGAGTTTTTATTTTCGTTAATGGCAAAATTTCAGTAGATGGATTTAATAAAATAATTAGTTACCTGATAACAGCAACAACAGGAGTATCAACAGACTGTGCATGAATTTTTTCTCAATCGCCATTGATAACATAATTATAGTATTGAGTTTATCAAGGTTTATTGGGTAATATTTATAAGTGCAAAGATTTAGGCTTGTATAGCAGATAGGATCTAAAATTCAGCATACATAACATGGCTGTTAGTAAATAGTAGACAATACCTAGTAGATAGTTGATAGAATTTACTATTTTTCATATATTGATCAATGATAGATAAGATTTGAAATTCTATCATGTCACATTAATGCTCTATAAAGCACTTCCTATAGCAACAATTTTTGATAGGTTTTTTCTGTTGCCGGCGAACGCTAACCGATACAAAAAGTCACTTCTATCAACATAGAATAAAGAATAGGCGTTAACAACAACTTTGTGGACGTACCTAACGACATCTAGTAGGCGCCCATCATTTTAAATGGATGAATATATGCCAAATTATATATGCATAACGTTTGCACTAATATGTCATCACTAGCTGTTGACATGATTTTTGGTCAAAACTATCACACGTCAAGATTTTGGTTAGCGATGTGCTTCATCATCGAGAGCACCGTCAGAAAAAAAAGCGATTTGGTCGTAGTCGCGATGTGTTCGAAAAAGGATGAAAATGACATTGATTCGTAAAATCATTGTCAATGAACTTGGAAAAGCAGGCACAGTAAAAGTACGTGATTGACTCGGTCCAATTAGCTCAAAATGCTTGAGTGTGTCGGTTTGATCACATGGTAAAACCCATGGTGGAAAAATATATGGATTCTGAAAAAAAGCAGTGTCGCACACTCAAAAACAGCTGATCACGATTAAGAAAAATGGCTTGCGCGACTCACGGCACTCAAATTTGGCAAGTTGTCAAAAATCTAATTTGGCATGTCAAAACAGCTTGATCGACCTGGCGAATCAGCTCAAAACCACGTACAAAACTCGGGCCGATGATTTTGACAATTTGGCAGGTTTATCACGTTAAAAATGATGGATCGACACATGAAAATCACTCGGATCCGCATGCGCAACACAGCCCAGGCAAACTCTGGAAATTTGGTACGATCTCTGAGATTTTCGCATCCCAAAGGGATGTGAAAAATCCTTGTTCGCATCGGCGTTTCATATCCGATCCACGTGCTCGCATCAGGAGTAGCGTCTTGGCAATTGTACGGGTATGAGAGATCTGGCATGATTTGGGGATGCGTGAATTTGGTTGATCGCATCATGGAATGCGGGATTTTCCCCATGCGTGTTCCGAATATGAGAAATTGGCTTGGCAAGGGGTTCAAGAATTTGGCAATGCAAGATTAAGGTGAGCACATCAGTGGGATGCGAGTTTTCCACATCTCTGAATCATGGTTCCTCGAATGCAAAATTCTAGACTGGCCTAGGATGCAAAGTTAAGTGGCAAGTGCCAAATCCTTTTGGTGAACCCAGAACATGGTGCGAACAACCCAGTTTTTCCAGATCTGCACTTGTTTTCCACATATTTTTAGGATACGATTTTTCAATGATAAGGGATGCGATTTTTTTCATTTTGGTATGGGTTTTTGGGCTGATTTTTGGGATGCAAATTTCGCATCCCTCCGAGATATGAAATTTGTACAGCTACCCCCAAAACTCACCTATAAATATCCCCAAGCTTGGCATTCAAAGGGGCTGGCTCTCATTTGGTATTTTGGACTTCTTTGCGCTCTCAAGCATTATTAATGGTAGCCACCTTCTTCTCCATGACTATTGACATAGCTTGGACCTCTTAACATTACATAAATGTTTTCCCTCAACTTTTGGACATTCAGTTGGGAATCTGGCATGCTTTTGGACATATTTTCACACTTTTGGAAATTGGAGGAGTTTCTTGGAATTGAAGCTACTTTTTGTACATTGTTGACCAAGTCAACATATTTTTCACCCAACGAAGAAGAAGGGGATTTTGGTCAAAGTTTAGAATTAACGAATATTTTGTTGTTCTATTGTATCGCTTTGTACGCAAATGTCGTCCGAATTTGTACAAAAATTATAATCAGCTATTATACGATGAATGATTATTATAAAGTGTACGTAGGTATTAGCACCGAACCACTGTAAAAAGCTGTGCTCTCCCTGCATTTTATTACTTTTGATTTAGATTATAATTTTTCTATGAAATGTACACTCGGGGGTTGACGTGTGCGAATAAGAGATAATTCACCACGTCAACACTTTGGCACACCAAGAAGGGTTGCATAGCTTTGAGTTCTGCTTTTGATTGGATTCTCGGATTTGTCTTCGAATTTCGTCTTTGGGTTTGGTTTTTGACTTTGGTTTCAGTTTTTGACTTCGACTTTGTTACTCGCTTCTCGTCATGGTTAAGTGCAAGAAGCCCAACGCTATCGCTGAAGCGCAAGGTATAGGAGGTGAGGGAAGTCAAGAACTTTTTTTTATTAGAGTTCCCTCGAACTATGTCACTCGTGATGACGTTGACGGGATGATTAAGAATTTGGCTATGGATTTGAACGCTCTACTCGAGTGACAGGATGACACGATGACTACTTCTCTCGCAAAGATTGGGGCTAGACTCGAAAATTACGAAGAAAAATATTATTGGAACTAGTACCAGTGTTCCTCAAGTCACGACTCGGGACTTAGGGGCAACCCCTCAAACTAATCAGCAGGCCAATGTCGATCCTCTAACCAGTGCTGGTCCGGCTACACTTGGGAGCACCCCTAATTCCGACGTCACTCCAACCCGCGACACTTTGGTGGGTCAAGTTGTGGACTCCGCAATCGGTAATGTTGTTCAAGTGCTAGTCTGCATAGCTTTGGATGGTACTGCTCCCATGGTTCCGAGGGTCAGAACTATGCCTGATGCGGCCTCTTAAGTTGGAATTCAACTGGATATTCTTCTCGCTAATCAACCAATTCCTAATTTGGACTTAAATACTAGGGGTACCAGTGTCGCTTTAGATAATTTGAATCGGTTTCTTGCTTTTGGTAGTGGTTCCCAAATCGCATATGTTATCCGTCAATTCACTCGAGGCAGTGCCTCTTCTTCGGATTTGAATTGTATTACTCGCAGTCCATTTTCTTTGGATATAAGGAATTCTCGCAATGCACCGAACTTTAAATTACGATGTTGGAGGCTTATGATGGTTAGAAGGATCTGAATGCTCACTTGATGAGCTATGTACGTTATATGGAAGTTCCCCCCTCTTCAGAAAGTGGCATGGCAAAGTGTTTTTCACTTTACTAGACAGATATTGCTGCAATATGGTTTAGGCAGCTGGAGACGGACTCTATCACTTTTTGGAATGCTTTGGTTATAGGTTTGTAGAACAGTTCAGAGTCAACATCGCTTGTCCGAAAATCGTCATGATTCTAAATGGAATTAATAATCCGGTGAGACTCTGCGTAAATTCTTGAAATGGTTTAGACTATGCGTCTATGTTTTTGGTGACCACAATTTCTGGTGTTTTGGATAAATCTAACTATAAGATTTCACTTCATCGGAATCCGCCGAAGGATCTCGGGGAATTCTATTTAGAAGCTGAAAGATTCCTTCGAGAAGAGGACGCAAAGACCAATGAAAAGGTTCTCGAAGCTAATTTGGTTAAGGGTGGGAAACCGTCTGATTCTGGTAAAGCAAAGATTCTGGTGCTAGCAAACTTCTTCGAGGAATGATCGTAGCATGTCTTGGAAGCAACCTAAATTCTCAACTTACTCGGAATTTACTTACACCCCTAAGAAGATTTACTTGGAAGTTCATCCCACTGCTCGTTTCAAAAAACCTCCCGGAAAGGGGTCGACCCAAAGAGAAAAAGATACTAGTCAGCGTTGCTTGCTTTATGTTCTTGATGGTTGTAACACCAACGATTTTCGACATCTTAGGGATATGATAGTTGAACGTGTCAGACGTGGAGAGCAAACATGGTTTGTTCGTAATCGAGTTGTAGCGTTAGGACAGGCACAATCCTCTCATGGAAATCGGGATAGGCTCGGGGACTGCTCTCGTCCCAGTGGCATTGTTATCAATTAAACTCCTTATTGGCTCCAGTGTCTCAGATGCAAGTCGTTGCATCATTATCTCATGATTTATGTATTTTGTTCTTCCAGCCTCTTGGTTTTGAATTCTTGGCCTTGGTTCTTTTTGGTCTTTTGGATATTGGATTTGCTTCTTGTGGATTCTTGGTTTTGGTCTTTTCTAATTTTTTTGGTTTTATAGCCTTCGGTGCTTAGGCTTTAGATTTGAATCTCTTTGGTTTCTTGGCTTCTAGATTTTGTGGCTCTCGGATAATGGGCTTCCTACTCATGGCTTTCTCACACCCGGGTTTTTGACTTTTGGATCTATTGGATTTCTTGAGCCTATGGTATTGGCTCTCTTGGATTCCTCAGAATTATGGATATTTGGGCTCCAGTCCATGGATTTGTGTAACAACCCGGAATTTTTGAACCAATTTAAAATTTTAATTTTAGTTATTTTAATGGGTTTTGAATATTTAAAATGATTTATTTTAAATAATAATGACTAAAAATATATTTTAAATCGAAGTTATAACGTATATATTTATATTAATTATAAAATGAACTCGAAATGGCGTGGTAGTTTGAAAATCCGATTTTTAATTTCAAATAAATGTACATAATTCAATATAAATTGGATTTCAGTAAAACAAGAAACATTGGAATATTATGAAATATAATCTTCTAACTAATGCAAGGAACTGAGATTTCACTTTATAAATTGTAAGTTATGTCCAGTTTAAAATTTAGAATAGTTGCTATGGAATTTTTGTATTTTAATATAATATATAGCCTTTAAAAATAGTCATTTTGCAAACGACCTCCGTTTTCGAAGAAACCACATTTGTTGGATCCGGAATGTCAAATTATAGTCAAGTTCAAAATTTCATAATTTTTGGAATTAATATGTGAGCTTGGTAAATTTAAACGTGTTTTCATTTTCAGTTTAAATTTAATCGACCAATTAAAAAGGTCATTTTAATGGTCTCCAAATTCGATGAAATTAATTTTATTAAGACCATATCGTCAAAACATTGCGAGATTTCAATATTCGTAATTTTTGGACTCAGTACGTGGCCCGGTAAATTAAAATGTACGTTGAAATTCAATATTAACCGTTAAATTAATTTATATTTTAATTTTGAGGGTATTTAGTTAAGAACGATAATTGTTGGGTTTGATTTGGAGTTTGAATGCGAAATCACACTTTTTGGAATTAAATTAAAATAAAATAAAGGGTATAAATAAAAAATGACAACACTAAATCCATTCCATCGTTCAGCCGCCGCCATCACTTGTGATTCAAGGGCGAAAATCGCTCCATCCTTTCTTCTATCCGATCTTTAAATCCACTCAATAAAATTTCAAACTTTCTAAGGGAAAATCAAAGAGCTCAGGGAGCTCTATAAATCCAACGATTGTGATCGTTTTTCGGTTCATGGTTTGGGGGAAATAATGCCTCAAAGGATGAAAGTTCAAACGCCATTTCAAGTGTTGATTGGGGCGTGATTTTCGAGTGGTGGCTGGTGTTAGAGGGCGGCGACATGGCAGTTTAGGTGGCGTATGGCGATCGGGGTCCGAACCCCGGTGATGGCGGTGGCGTTAGACTTCTCATTTCGAGGAATAGGTTCAGCATTGAACAAAGGGAAAGGAGAATTAAGGTGTAATTAGTTATGTTAATTACCGTAATTAAGTTCAATAATCTAATCCAATGTTTAAAATATCATATCTTTGTCATACGAGGTCAAAATCCGACGATTTCAGTTGCGTTGGGATCGTGACAATACTCTACAACATGGAACTGACCAAAACGAAAACGGAGCAAGTTGGATTTTGAGCTAAATTAAACAGTCGTTTAATTTAGTTTAAAAACAGAAATTCAAAAATAAAGACCGACGGAGTGGAAACCAAAGTGAGAACTTCTCACTTAAAATTTTGTATAGTTATTTATTTTATATCTGAATGTAGCAATTGCCAGTATTGATTTTTAATTGTTTAATTATCACAAAAGTGTTGTATGGTGCCTGTTAGCTCACATTCATTGTTGTTTGAAAACCGTGGATGATTTAATTGACTGTATTGTCCTGTGATTGTGATGATTAACATATTAAAAATAATGTTAATATTACTGTGTGAATTTAAATTAAATTATAAATATCCATTTATAATTTAAACAGTGAAAATTAGGTAATTAGAAAAATAATTAGAATTGGTTAAATTTATTAACCAATGATTAATTTGAATTCATTGTTGTTGGTTGAAACCCCGCACGGGTCTGGGAATGATAATTTATTCACATCTCCCTTGGATTTGATTGTATGTCAACCGATTGATTGACAGGCTGTTATAAGTGTTATTTAATTATTTAATGCTCATACAGTTGTAAATTGTTCTCTAGATGTGAATTGAATGTTTAATAGTTGTTTACCACTATTTTTGAATACATGTGATGCATGGAATCCATATAAATAAAATAATATGGTAATTGATTAAATTTGATTCTAATTCAGAAATAACGAATATTTTAAAATAACATTCAGTGAAGAATCAAAGTATGATTTTAATGTCCGATTTTGGAAGGACATGAAAATATTGAAATGTGAAGCCGAGTTAAGTAGTTATACGCCATTTTAACTCAAACGGATTTTTCTCTGGATTTTATTCATTTTATAATGAATATCGAAAAGATTTGATTTCAAAATCTGATATTTTGAAAATATTATCATTTTAATATTATAATGATATAGAATATTCAATTTTGATCTGAAAATTGAAATGGAAGTTGGAATCGTTTTTAAAATGAATTTATAAACGATTTATAAAATATGTTTTAAATAGAAATCGACGATATATATATTATATATATATATATAATTGTTTGAATAGAACGTGCCGCGCAACGACCGTTCGCGAAGTTCAACCATTAACTTCAAATTGATGTAATGGTAGATCCGACCGTCGGATTCTCCTAACATCGGAACTGTTGGGTTTCGTATCGAAAAGATATTTCAAATGAATATATGAGATTTAAATTTGAATGGATAGATCTTAAAATATATCCAGATCAATTTCAGAAAAGGTCGCAATGGATGTAGTTCGGTGGCCCTTATTGGAAACCGACTGTAAGGGCCTTAATTAAATTATTAAAAATATGGAAAAATTATGTAAAATTATAACTAACGATTTGGAAAGATTTTAGATGAAAAATTCCAGTTTTGAAAAGATAAAAATACATTTTTATCTAAATGAACAAGTTGTTAACTAGAATAATAATCCAATGTTTTTATATAAATAAATTGGATTTGTAAATGGTTTTAATATAACCAGAATTTTTAAACGTATGAATGGGAAATGATTTGAATGGAAATAATCTTCGGAATATTTCGATATTGGATTCCGTGATTATACGGGTATTGTTGAGGGATTTGGAAGATATAGATATCGTTATTCCCAATACGATATCTGTTAGTTTTAGAATTTGATATTGAATATAAGTCGATATAATTTCTATTCAGAGCCTTGTATTTAATATCAAATTGGATTTTGGGTTTTCGTGAATGGTGTCTTTATTAACACTATTCTTAAACCCAGTTGAGGAAAGAATAAATCTTTTAACCAAGATTTAATGAAGTTTTCCAATTAATTGATATAACTAGAATTAAATGGTAGCTGATTACGGGTTCATTGTGAACAATGTTTTAAATGACATTTGTTCTTAAACCTGATTAACAGTGAAGTTATGACTTGGAATTTATAAATCTTTTCATTAAGATTTAATGGAAGTTTCCCAAAGTAAAGTTTCCAATTTAATATAGTTGGAATTGAATGGAATTCGATTTGGTAATAATCGAGATGAGCTTCTGTAAAGAAAGATCGTTACTATGGAATTTTAAAGGCTTTGTCGTTATTCCATTTATATTATTAGTCTGATATGGAGATTTATACCAATTATATATTGATCTATTTTCCTCGAGGATTCCATATTTAATGGAAGTTGATTTGGGTTTACTGTGAACTGTGTTTTTAATAACATTGATTCGTTAACCCAGTTAAAGACAAGATTAATATCTTAAAGTTGAATAATCATAAAGCAATGACTTTTGATATTAAAACCAAGTTGGAGTTTTAATGAATCTTTAATTAGATTGGAATGTGAATGAGGTAATTAAATTTACAGAATTCAAGAAATAATCGAGAATGGAGTACCATCAGTTTTACTCCATGCGATAGTTAAATCCTTCACTAGATCTGAAACATGAAATGGTAATTAATTTTACCAACAAACAGTGGGTGTTAGATATGGAGTATTACCAGTTTTTCTCCATGGGATGACTAGGTTAGGATTGGGTGAAAATAATAAATGATTATTTCGGTAAGGCTTGATAATCCCGACCAGTTTTACAAACCTTAATTTAATTTAGAATTATTAAAGAATCTTTTGAAACTGATATCCAAAGGAAGATTAAAAAAATAAGTTTAAAAGAATTTATCTTTGATAAAATTAACGGGAACCTTTCCCCTGAGATGTAAATATTTGAATAAAAGAATATTCTGAATTGGAATGAGGCATATGATATGTTTTTATAGCACTTGATTATTGATTACAAAATACGCGAATTATTCGTAAAGACCGGGTTTCACCCATTCTAAATAACTAATACAACGACTACAAGTCAATAATGAAGACGGTGGTTGAAGACCGGAGATCTTCACATCATTCGGATGATTACTAATGTTCTGATTGGGTTGTACACCCAAGACAAGGTAATAAGTGGTGACCGTCCAGATGTACTTGGAGATCGACCGGATATGTGAGGGCCTCTTTGCTGTATTGGACATATAGGATGAGGAATAAGGTGCCTCAGGTTTCGTTCAGACCCAGAACGGACTTGTAAATGGATGATATGTCTGACATAGTATTCCTTTATGTTGTATTCGTTGATATCTTCTGAATATATATCTGTTTGGTGGCGGAGAATTTATTCTCTTTCTTAACACCCTTCTCTGAGACGTACAAGCTTAGAACTTATATATTGGTGGAAATCAATGATATGGTATGGATTGACAATGTGGCATGTTAAGATGCAAATGATCAAGGCTTTTGTTGAAAAGCAGAGTTTTCTGGATGATGAAAAAGCACGACTTTAATTAGCATAGCTTTGTGTATAGCAATAATTCGTGAGCCTCACACCTGGTATGAGTCAAAAACGGGATAGTGACCGTAGGGAGAAATTGCGTTTCTTTCTAGCTAGAAGTGGTGTCATGGTATGGAGCCCAGACACTTTTACTTATGTGAATGATGGTTTGCGAGACGCCTCAGATATAGGGCTATATGCTCATAGGGTCGACGTACTGACCTGTTTGGAGGTCCGATAGGACCAGGAAACGTATTGTTGAGGAATAATTAATCCACCAAAAGTAAGTGTGGACTGGCCCTACTTCATCTAAGGGCTCGCCGGCGTCCGAGTCCTAAGGCATTTGCTAGTGTGTCGAATCAGAGAGGGCCATCCCTTGCCTCGACTCATAGATGGAATCCAATTTCCAATACGCGACTTTTCAGTTTCAGTTGTAAACCTATGTATGGTGACATAATATATGGTACCTATGCCGTCTATGATTGGTACATTTATATTTGAAGTTTTTTTGACACTATGCACTTATAGTAATATCAAAATGATTTTTTTTAAATGTGCCAAGCATGTTTGGCTATTATTTGGGAAAACTCTATCCTCCGGTTTGCGTTGCATTGTGTGATGGGACCCGAGTCTTATAATAGCTTCATTTTCCAAAAAGCATTGCATTGTTTTATTTTAAACTGAGATTCATGTGGAGTAAACCCGTTTCGTGTTATACGACGTGATCCCATGATTTCCCAAGTTTTAAAGTAAAGAATTAATTACTGTTTTAGTTCTCACACTAGTCCCATGACTGACTCGGAGCTTATTGTTTTCACCTAAACTCTGAGTGTCCATATTTTCCACACGGGCAGCTAGTAATTTTGGTTTTCGCGGATATTTCTTTTCACAGGATCCTAGATTACGGCTGGAGCTATATTCGAAATGCTTTATATCTGTGTATCTCTTTTAGTTGTGGTAATTGATGGTTTCCGCTACGCATTATGTTTATGTATTTAAATGTAATTTAAATATCTGATATTTTCCCCTATAAATTATTATTTGAACTCCGATATAATCTTGTACCCTGATGTGAATTGTTGTAATAACAATGAAATGTTCTATTGTTTGTGTTCTAATGCGTCGTGTTCTCGAAACAATCTAGGCTCCTCTATCTCCTCGGGGACCGGGGGATTTCGGGTCATTTCATTGTGGTATTAGAGCTTTGGTTTACAAAGCTTGAGAATAAGACACATTAGAACCAAACGAAAGAATCATCAAAGATAAGATTAGTAATATCCTATAAGAATGGCTCGTTAGATATAGGGTTAGTAATACCTTAGAATGAGTTTGAAGAGTATTATTTATAAAAACAAATTTGGTTTTGAAATTCTATCTTATTATACGTATTCGAGTATTTTATTTTATATTGATTTTGGGCTATCGGGTATAAGGAGATTTTTAATATACGTCTGATCCACGTGTATTCAAAGTCTCAAATATGCTGGGTGGATATAGAATCTCACTTTAGTCTCCCGGGGATGATTCTGATGATGGCGCGCCACCATTAGTGTTTTGTTCGAGTTTCGAGAGGGGGATATCTATATATTTCCAATTGACTGGTGTGAGAACCAAAACTTAGTTAAAGTATATTGTTTGTGATTTGGCATTGAAAATATGATTTTAAATCTATATAAAAGATACATGTTTGGAAAGCTGATTAACCAATTTATTGTCGGTACGTGTTGTGTGATTTTTAGTTTAACTAATAAAAATATTTGAATGATAAAACCTATATGAGAATGAAAGATAAATAAAACTAAACCAAATATAATATAGAGCTGAATAGAAAATTTAGTTCGAATTGGATTTATATATTAGATAGATATGTACATATATATACATGTTGAGAAGGTTATGGATTTATTGTTGAGTAGAGAAATATATTGTGTGCCCGACAAACAGGTGCACCTTAATGGGTTGGTTGCGCAATTTTATTTATTATATAAACTATTGTGAGCGTTTTTGGAAGCTTGTGATGGTTGTTCTGTGTGAGACTAAAAAAATACGCAATAGGATAGCAACAATAAATTATGAACTACACTGCATGGCATACTATATGAAGACAACATACATATCATATTTCATATAAGCATTTGGTGCTTATACGACGAGGTTTGGATTACCATATGAGCAAGACGCTTGTATGGCAAGGACTGAATTACAGGTTGAACCGAAGATTGATTATGGACTTAATAACATATAATGGAGAGGGGCAGGATTTAATAAAAACCCTGCACAGGTCTGGAGATGACAAAAATTCACGTCTCTCTTATTTTTAGTTACGGAACATTGATTATTTTATTTCCAACACTGGGGAAAGGTATGAGATTTCGACTTTTTACACGTCTCCCTTGGGCATAGATGGGTCACAAATGTTGTGTACGCTTTTTATTGATTTATTGGTGCCTAATACGGCCCAATAAAATTTTCAAACCCTCCCTGTAAAAGGAGGTTATGGCAAAAAAATTCAAAAATTTAGGGTATTAGTTAACTTTTTGAGAAATTAGGAAGTTCTTAGAAACTGAAAAGTTGAAGAACTCAGGCCAGAATGAAAGTTGAGTTGGTTAGTTAAACAACTTTCAGCTCCGTTCCTTTTCGGGGATGAAAAGATTTTAAGTGGGGGAGATTGTAACAACACGGAATTTCTGAACCAATTAATTTTTTTAATTTTAGCTATTTTAATAGGTTTTGAATATTTAAAATGATTTATTTTATATAATAACGACTAAAAATTTATTCTAAATCGAAGTTAGAATGTATATATTTATATTAATTATAAAACGAACTTGAAATGGCATGGTAGTTTGAAAATTCGATTTTTAATTTCAAATGAATGTACATAATTCAATATAAATCGGATTTCAGTAAAACGAGAAATGTTGGAATATTTTGAACTGTAATTTTCAAACGAATGCAAGGAACTAAGATTTCACTTTATAAATTGTAAGTTATGTCCATTTTAAAATTAAGAATAGTCGCTATGGAATTTATATATTTTTTAATATAATATATAGCCCTTTAAAATAGTCATTTTGCAAACGACTTCCATTTTCGACGAAACCACTTTTGTTGGATCTGGAATGTCAAATTATAGTCAAGTTCAAAATTTCATAATTTTGGAATTAATATGTGAGCGTGGTAAATTTAAACGTGTTTTTAATTTTTGTTTAAATTTAATCAACCAATTAAAAATGCCATTTTTCAAATGGTCTCCAAATTGGATGAAATTAATTTTGTTAGGACCGTATCAACAAAACATAGTGAGATTTCAATATTCGTAATTTTTGGAGTCTGTATGTGGCCCCGGTTGAAATTCAATATTGACCGTTATATTAACTTATATTTTAATTTTGATGAAAACTGGTCAAAACAGTCGAATTGGCTTACAAAACATATCCCATTGTGTTCGGAATGAGGGTATTTAGTTAGAAACGACAGTCATTGGGTTTGATTAGGAGTACGGATGTGAAATCACACTTTTTGGAATTAAATTAAAATAAAATAAAGGGCATAAATATAAAATCACAACCCTAAATTCACTCCATCGTTCAGCCGCTGCCATCACTTACGATTCAAGGGCGAAAATCGCTCCATCCTTTCTTCCATCCGATCTTCAAATCTACTCAATAAATTTCCAAACTTTCTAAGGGAAAATCGAAGAGCTCAGGAAGCTCTACAAATCCAACGGCTACGATCATTTTTCAGTTCATGGTTTGGAGGAAATCGTGCCTTAAAGGCCGAGAATTCGAACGTCGTTTCAGGCGTTGATTGAGGCATGAGTTTCGAGTGGTGGCTGGCGTTAGAGGGCGTCGGCACGACGGTTCTGGTGGTGTATGGAAATTGGGGTCCGAACCCCTGTGGCGGCGGCGGCGGTGGTGGACTTTTCATTTCGAGGAATGGTTCAGCGTTGAACAAAGGGGAAGGAGAATTAAGGTGTAATTAGTGACGTTAATTACCATAATTAATTTCAATAATGTAATTCAATGTTTAAAATATCATATCTTTTCCATACGAGGTCAAAATCCGACGATTTGAGTTGCTTTGCGATCGTGACAACAAACTCTACAACATGAAACCGACCATTATGGAAACGGAGCAAGTTGGATTTTGAGCTAAATTAAACGGTTGTTTAATTTAGTTTAAATACAGAAATTCATAAATAAAAACTGAGGGAGTGGAAACCAAAGTGAGAACTTCTCACTCAAAATTTTGTACAGTAATTTATTTTATAACTAAATGTAGCAATTTCCAGTATTGATTTTTAATTGTTTATTTATCAAAAATTTTGTGCGGTTCCGGTTAGCTCACATTCACTATTGTTTGAAAACCATGGATGATTTAATTGACTGTATTGTGTTGTGATTGTGATGATTAACATATTAAAAATAACGTTAATATTATTATGGTAGTTGAAATTAAATTATAAATATCCATTTATAATTTAAACAGTGAAAATTGGGTAATTAGAAAAATAATTCGAATCAAGTTAGAATTGGTTAATTTATTAACCAATGATTAATTTGAATTCATTGTTGTTGGTTGAAACCCGACATGGGTCTGGGAATGATAATTTATTCACATCTCCCTTGGATTTGATTGTATGTCGACCAATTGATTGACAGGCTGTTATAAGCGTTATTTAATTATTTAATGCTCATACAGTAGTAAATTGCACTCTGGATGTGAATTGAATATTTAATAGTTGTTTATCACTATTTTTGAATACATGCTATGTACGGAATACGTATAAGCAAAATTATCTGGTAATTGATTGAGTCTAATTCCAATTCAGAAATAACGAATATTTTGAAATAATATTCAGTAAAGAATCAAAAAATGATTTTGCTGTCCAATTTTGGACGGACATGAAAATATTGAAATGTGAAGTCGAGTTAAGTAGTTAAACGCCATTTTAACTCGAATGGATTTTTCTGTCGATTTTATTCATTTTATAATGAGTATCAAAAAGATTTGATTTCAAAATCTGATATTTTGAAAATATTATCATTTTAATATTATAATGATACAGAATATTCAATTCTGATTTAAAAATTGAAATGGAAGTTGGAATCATTTTTAAAATGAATTTATAAACAATTTATAAAATACGTTTTAAATAGAAATCGACGATATATATTATATATATAATGGTTTGAATAGAACGCGCTGCACAGCGACCGTTTGCGAATTTCAACCATTAACATCAAATTGATGTAACAGGAGATCCGTCGGATTCTCCTAACACCGGAACCGTTGGGTTCGTATCAAAAATATCTTTCAAATGATTATATAAGATTTAAATTTGAATGGTGAGATTTTAAAATATGTCCAAATCAATTTCAGAAAAGTTCGTTATGAATGTAGTTCGGAGGCCATTATTGGAAACCGACTGTAAGGGCCTTAATGAAATTATTAAAAATATGGAAAAATTATGTAAAATTATAACTAATGATTTGGAAAGATTTTGGATGAAAAATTCCAGTTTTGAAAAGATAAAAATATATTTTTATCTAAATGAACTAGTTATTAACTAGAATAATAATCCAATGTTTTTAAATAAATAAATTGGATTTGTAAATGGTATTAATATAACTAGAATTTTCCAACGTATGAATGGGAAATGATTTGAATGGAAATAATCTTCGGAATATTTCGATATTGGATTCCGTGATTATACGGGTATTGTTGAGGAATTTGGAAGATATAGATATCGTTATTCCCAATACAATATCCGTTAGTTTTAGAATTTGATATTGAATATAAGTCGATATAATTTCTATTCATAGCCTTGTATTTAATATCAAATTTGATTTTGGGTTGTCGTGAATGGTGTCTTTATTAACACTGTTCTTAAACCCAATTGAGGAAAGAATAAATCTTTTAACCAAGATTTAATGAAGTTTTCCAATTAGTTAATATAATTGGAATTAAATGGTAGTTGATTACGGGTTCACTGTGAATGATGTTTTAAATGACATTTTTTCTTAAACCCGATTAACAGTGAAGTTATAATTTGGGATTTATAGATCTTTTCATTAAGATTTAATGGAAGTTTTCCAAAGTAAAGTTTCCAATTTAATATTGCTGGAATTGAATGGAATTCAATTTGGTAATAATCGAGATGAGCTTCTGTAAAGGAAGACCGTTACTATATATGAAATTTAAAAGGCTTTGCCGTTATTCTATTTGTATTATTAGTCTGATACAGAAATTTATATCAATTATATATTGATTTGTTTTCCCCGAAGATTCCATATTTAATGGAAGTTGATTTGGGTTTATTGTGAATTGGGTTTTTAATAACATTGGTTCTTTAACCCAGTTAAAGACAAGATTAATTTCTTAATGTTAAATAATCATAAAGTAATGATTTTTTATATTAAAACCAAGATGGAGTTTTAATGAATCTTTAATTAGATTGTAATGTGAATGAGGTAAATAAATTTACCGAATTCAAGAAATGATCAAAAATGGAGTACCACCAGTTTTAATCCATGCGATTTTAAATCCTTAACTAGATCTGAAATGTGAAATGGTGATTAATTCTACCGGTAACACAATGGGTGTTAGATATGGAGTATTACCAGTTTTGCTCCATGGGATGAATAGGTTGGGATTGGGTAAATAAAATGAATGATTACTTCGGTAAGGCTCGATAATCCCGACTGGTTTTATAAACCTTAATTTAATTTAGAATTGTTAAAGAATATAATCTTTTGAAATTGATATCCAAAGGAAGATTAAAGAATAAGTTTAAAAGAATTTATCTTTGATAAAATTAACGGGAACCTTTCCCCTGAGATGTAAATATTTGAATTAAAGAATATTCTGAATTGGAATGAGGCGTATGATGTGTTTTTATAGCACTTGATTATTGATTATAAAATATGTGAATTATTCGGAAAGACCATGTTTAACCCATTCTGAATAACTAATACAACGACTACAAGTCGATGATGAAGACGGTGGTTGAAGACCAAAGATATTCACACTTTTGGATGATTAATAATGTCTTGATTGGGCTGTACACCCAAGACAAGGTAATAAGTGGTGATCGTCCAGATGTACTTCGAGATCGACCGGATATGCGAGGGCCTCACCCCTGTATTGGACATATGGGACTAGGAATAAGATGCCTCCTATTTCGTTCAGTCCCAGAACGGATTTGTAAATGGATGGTATGTCTGACATTGTATTCCTTTATATTGTATTCGTTGATCTCTTCTGAATATATATCTGTTTGGTGGCAGAGAATTTATTCTCTTGCTTAACACCCATCTCTGAGACGTACGAGCTTAGAGGTTATATATTGGTGGAAATCAATGGCACGGTATGGACTAACAATGTGGCATGCTAAGATGCAAATGATCAAGGCTTTTGTTGAAAATCAGAGTCTTGTGGATGATGATCATAACACAGCTTTAATTAGCATAGCTTTGTGTATAGCGTTAATTCGCGAGCCTCACACCCGGTATGAGTCAAAAATGGGATAGTGACCGTAGGGAGAACTTGCGTTTCTTTCTAGCTAGAAGTGATGTCATGGTATGGAGCCCAGGTATTTTTATTAGTATGGATGATAGATTGCGTGGCGCCTCGGATATAAGGCTATATGCTCATCGGGTCGATGTACTGACCTGTTTGGAGGTCCGATAGGACCGGGAAACGTATTGTTCAGGAATAATTAATCCATTAAAGTATGTGTGGACTGACCCTACCGCATCCTAGGACTCGCCAGCGTTCGAGCCCTAAGGCATTTACCAGTGCGTCTCGAATCGGAGAGGAGCCATCCCTTGCCTCGACTCATAGAAGGAATCATATTTCCAATACGCGACTTTTCGGTTTCAGTTGTAAACCTATGTATGGCGACATAATATATGGTACTTATGTCATTTATGATTGATACATTTATATTTGAAGTTGTTTTGACACTATGCACTTATAGTAATATCAAAATGATTTATTTTAAACATACCAAGCATATTTGGCTATTATAAGGGAAAACTCTATCCTTCAGCTTGCGTTGCATTCTGTGATGGGACCTAAGTCTTATAATAGCTTCATTTTCCAAAAAACATTGCGTTGTTTTACTTTAAACTGAGATTTATGTGGAGTAAATCCGTTCCGTGTTATACGGCATGGTCCCACGATTTCTCAACTTTTAAAGTAAAGATTTAATTATTATTTTAGTTCTCACACTAGTCCCATGACTGAATCAGAGTTTATTGTTTCCACCTAAACCCTGGGTGCCCATATTTTCCACATGGGAAGCTAGTAGTTTTGGTTTTCGTAGATATTTCTTTTCACAAAATCCTTGATTATGGCTGGAGCTATATTCGGAATGCTTTGTATCCGTGTATCTCTTTCAGTTGTGGTAGTTGATGGTTTCCGCTGCACATTTTGTTTATGTATTTAAATGTAATTTAAATCTCTGATATTTTCCGCTGTAAATTATTATTTGAACCCTGATATAATCATGTACTCTGATGTAAATTGTTGTAATCGCAATGAAATGTTCTATTGTTTGTGTTCTGATGCGTCGTGTTCTCAAAACAATCCGGGCTCCTCCGTCTCCTCGGGGACTGGGGGATTTCAGGTCGTTTTAATTTGGCTTTGTAGGCTTCGGCCCCTTGGATTTATGACTTTTGGCTTTATGGATTGTAGATGGTTGAGTCGACCTACCCATGCATGGGAGCTGCTATAATCCCTAGGCATGTTCTTTGCTCGTCAACATACCATCATCCCCCTAGTTATTAATAAAATGGATTGTTTCTGGCTTTTCTTGGTCGTCTTACTCCGTTAAGGCTGCCTTGAAATTTTCTAGTTTTTCCTTGGTCGTCTTACTCTAGTAAGGCCATCTTGGAATTTTTGGCTTTTCCTTGGTCGTCTTACTCCGGTAAAGCCATCTAGGAACTATTTTGGCTCTCCTTGGTTGTCTTACCCCAGTAAGGACGCCCTGGACACTTTGGTTTATTCTTGGTCATCTTTCTCCAGTAAGGCCACCTTGAACTTTTTTGGCTACTCTTGGTCGTCCTGCCTCGGCGAGGCCGTCTTGAGATAACTCTCTTTTTGAACTTGAATAGTTAAGTCCGCTTACCCATGTACGGGAACTAGCAAGATCATAGACATGTTCTTGGCAGGCGATAAACCATTCAGTTTCCTTCACAAGTAAATTTGAAATCAAAGATGGCTGAGTCCACATACTCATGTACAGTGACAGGCGAGCCCCTAGGAATGCTCTTTACAGATGACGAACCATTGGTTTTTCATTTTAGCTCTGTTAAAAAATTCAAAGTTTTATAAATTTAATAAGATTACTTCCCAGATTAAGGACGCTTGCTTGTGGGGTATGAAATCTGAAACTCAGTCACGAACTCTAAGGACTCCGGTCGATGGCTTGTCCTTGGTCGTTTTTCTTCACAAGATCGTCTTGGTCCAAAATGCCTTATCCTGGGTCGTTTTCACTACAAGAAAACACTTATTTTGCAACAGACAAATCCATCGCAAATCCTTCGCTAAACCTGTATTAGCGACGGATTTGTGATGGATAGCACTGGTCGGTAAATTTCACGTAGGTATTTTAGTGACCATTTCACGACGGAATTTAATGTCAATTCTCCAACACTTTACAGTCATTTGTTAATATATTTAAACTTAATTTTAAAAAAAATTACCGACATTTTATCGATGGATATATATTTCTTTAATATATATTTAAAAAAAAATCCCTCAGAGATCTCTTGCTAAACAGCAAGGGATTAGAAACGGATAATTTCAACTTTTGCTTCACATTAGATATATGTCAGTAATTCGTCACAAATTCTAACATTTTAGCAAGGTTATTGATGATAGTTGTTTTTATTTCCATTGGCAATCACATGTAGATCGGAAAAACCCACTCGTATTCCCTTTTTATTTCGTCGGTAAATGTTACAACAATAAAATACTAATTTACAACTAACGGACGTCAATGTTAATTTAAAATACTTAGTTAATATAAACAAAAAAATAACACCATTCATAATGAGATAACGACAAAGAATATCAATTAACATATAAGCACAATACATAATTAAGTTGCTAAGTTCAATACATAATCAATACTTTCATAACAATTATGGAATAACCCTTGTAACAGAACATCACACAAAAACCTATACCAATTATCACAAATTCCACCAAATATCAAAAAGACTGTACTGTACCAATATATTACAAATTAAATGGTGTATTGCATCTTCTTCACAATGAGCTGCATGGAAACAAATTGAGATTAGTAATTGTCAATGATAAATATATATAAAAGATAGCATCTGAATAACAATATCTTTCTAATAACCGACGTAGTATTTCATGCTACAATTGCTGCATATTTTTTTTCATTCTTCATCATGTGTTTTTATTGCTTGTAAGCAAACGAAATGTAATATTTTCAAGCATCCCAATGTATGAAGGTTTTTACTTGCTGCAACCTGTATTTTGTTTTTATATATTGCATGGCATGCATGTATATGTAAATTGGATGTAATTTAAGTTTGCAAAGATTGATTAAATCAATTTAAATAAAGGACAACATAAAAGGGAAAAATTGAAATGCAGTAACTATTGCTGCTATTGTTAATAGCAGCAGCAAAGGATGCTTCCACCTATAGCAGTAGACTGCTGCAAGTATTTAGAAAAAAATCCTATAGCACCAGGCTGCTGCAAGTATTTAGAAAAAATCACAATTTAATAATGCAGATAGGAAGAAGGAAGGCTGACTTGCAAAGACATTTTGGATCCTGAACATTTGGTGATTAACAAAGCCATATACCATTGTCCATTAATTTGATTTTCAACTTCT
>JASFAX010003831.1:0-41344 GCA_030737875.1 Allium sativum
CATGGTTTATGCCTTAAGTGAGACCTCACACTTGGGTATACACTATGTCTTTGATATAGATGATCTTTTTAGTGATGTTTCACTATGATATTATATATGATATAATGATGTTGATCATTGATATTTTGTTATGACGTGTTGATGTTTTGTATATGCTTGGATATTTGTGCGACATGACTACATCGCGTAACATATATTATGGACAAAATATCATCCATACGAGCCTACAATTACACTATGCTTATATGATGAGGGCCAGAAGGACCCTATGGACAAAATAAAACATGGACACCTTACTTTATGTTGAGTACATACATATATATTTGTTTAGCAGGATTATTGACTTAAAGCTGAGTAGAGAAATAAATTGTGTGCCCGACAAAAAGGTGCACTTTATTTAGTTGGTTGTGCTATTTTATTATTATATTGTTGTGAGTGAATTGCATGCACTATGATGGATTCTTATATGAAATTAAACATACACCATAGGATAGTAAACAACAACTATGAACTGCACCGCACAACGTATACTGAGTACAACATAGCTAGCGTATCCTATGTGCATGCAATTATTTGGTGCTTATATGATGAGGTTTTGATAACCATATGAGCATGCACTTGTCCGATGCTTCTATAGCGAGGACTGAATTACAGGTTGGACTAAGGACCGACAGTGGACTTAATAAAATTATAAAGAAATAGCAGGATTTGATAATAAAACCCCACCACTGGGTCTTGAGATGACCAAAATATACACGTCACTCTTGTTATAGATAAGGCACAAGGATCTTGACTAATCCCCCACATGGGTCTTGGAATGATAAATTTAACTCCCTTGGGTGTATAGGTCACAATGGACTTTTACGTGATTTTAAAATCCCACTCACGGGTATTGGGGTGATAAATTTTTGCACATCACCTAATGGCATTTGTTATATATATATATATATATATATATACCTTTTAATTCCATTTGTGATTTTTTTCGAGCATCCCATACAAAGGAGGTTATAGCGAAATTTTTCAGAAATTTAAGGCGTTAGCCAAATTTTAGGAAAGGATTTGGAAGTTCTTAAAAACTGAAAAGTTGAAGAACCCATGCCAGAATGAAAGTTGATTTGTTCAGAAACTTTCAGCTCCGTTCCTTTTTTGAGACGAAAAAGTTTTAAGTAGAGGAGATTGTAAAAACCCATAATTTCAAAACCAATTTAAAATTTCAGTTCAATATATTATAATGGATTTTGAATATAAATTGGTTATTTTTGCTCAATAAAATTTGAGAATAATTTTAAATTTAGTTTTTATATTTTATTAAATGTTAAACTGGGGTAGTAAAATATTTAAATCCATTTATAAGCCCTGAATTTGACTATTGTATTTTAAAGCTATATCGATCGCTTATAAAAATACTATTTTTTAGATTATCTCGGAATTCGACAAAACCACTTTTATTGGATCCGGAATGTTGAAATATATCGGGATTTAAAATTTCAAGTTCAACAGAGTTTGTATGTAGAAGAACGACCCATGAACACACGTTGAGAATTCAGTTTGAATTTGAATTTAACTCAAAATATGGCCATTTTTCAAATGGCCTCAAAATTCAATGCGGTTAGATTATTTGGAACAACAATTCCATAACGTAGCGAGATTTCAAATTTCGTAATTTTTGGAGTTAACATGTAGCCTTGAGACTGGAACGAAGTTCGGATGTTTTAATAAATACGTCTTCAAATTTGGTCATTTGATGAATAGTGTTAGTATAATGGAGATTAGAAAAGTAAGGTCCTCTCTCTTCCACATGGCACTCTCTCCCTAATTTATGCCTACATGAGAGGATTGGAGCTAATTAAGCTTGATTAGCTTAACCCTTTCATTCACTTTTATAAGTTAGGTTTAGAAGCTTTAAAACAGAAAAATGGTGTCATCTCCTCCTTGCTTTTCTCCCCTCCGTCGATGCCTGGTGGGCCCTGCCCCCTACTCCACCGCCTCCCCCACGGCGCTAGGTGCACGACCTCCCTCCTATCTCCTCTTTTCTCCTTCAATTTTCTTCGAACAACAAAAAGCTCTTCCATTTAAGTGTTTCTGCGTCCTATACTACCCTTAGCACCTCTTTTGTGGACACTATGTGCCATGTATCACCTTTTGGAACCCTCTATACACTTCTCCTTCGCTAGATAGTAAAGCCTTGAGCTTCAGAGACCTACATTTGGCCAAAGATCATCGCTTTCAATCTCAATTCACTAGTATAGACGTATACGAGAGTTGTCGGAAAGTTTGGAGCCACTCCGAGGTAAAAAGGCGACATTTTTAAACGACAACGAGCACTGAAAAGTCCGAAATTGCAGTGAGTTGTTATCTAGATGGATAGGGTGAGAGATTCTCAGTTTAATTAATGTGTTTAAGTAGTTTAATTAAGTATGAAAATTAAAATAGTTAACCATTTATGTTAGAAGTTAATGACAAGGTTAAGTAATTCGCAACTTAGAAAACAAATTATGTTACAGCTAGAGCTTTGTCAGTTAGTTAATTAAATAATGACAAAACCCATAGATTTCATTTATTTAGTATAAAAAGGTTATATGGTGCCAGGTAGCTCACATCACAGTTGTTTGTAAACCCATGGATGAATGGTTGATTTCTTGTGTTATGTTGTGATTGTGGAATGGAGATGTTTAAAACATGTAACAACCCACCTCCATTAAGGTCACTCACAAAGGGAATGCCTTAACTTTGCTGGAGCGTTTTAGTAGACAGAACAGAAATTTACAAGACATATAAACAATACTAGAGAAATTATAACTTTATTACAGCGGAAAACAGAAATCAGTTTGGTTACATCTTTACCGAAAACTCAAGTACATAAATATCAGTCTTGTTCAGAAAATCATCAGAGTACAAAACTGTAAAATCATAATCCCCACAAAAGCTGCCACAAGGAGTCAAGCCATACTTTAAGCACTCTAAGTACTTCAAGCAGAAGAAATCCGGATCAGGCTAAAGTATTCCCTCTTTGGAAAACCTGGGGGGAAACGGAAGAAAAAGGGGTGAAAACAAGCAAGGTCAGACATAAAGTCTGGCAAGTCCAGTGACTTTCAGCATATGAACAGATAATAATAATTATGACATGAAAATAAGTTGGATAAGAGATAACAGTAACATGAGTAGCAGATGTACTTAGGTTAAACAGAAGAAACAGAATAATATTACTTTTCACTTCTCTGCACTAATACTAGTATAACAGGATTAGGTGTCACCCCAATGTCTAAACTGAAACAGAAACGGGAACAAAATAATTTCCACAGAAGAGAATGCTAGTAATGGGCCTTTACCACCCCAACAGAAACAGACAGAAACAGAGTGCTAATAATGGGCCTTTACCACCCGAACAGAAGATACAGAAACAGAAACAGATTAATCCCTACGGAAACGAAATGTAGAATTAGGTGTACACTAGTAAATGGGCCTTTACCACCCGAACAGACGGTACCACGCAGAAACAGACAAGTATTACCATCCAACAGAAACAGACAGAACTAAGTGTACCCTAAAACCCTAACCCAAGCGATCGGCTCCCTAATACATAAATACCCTGTGTCGACCCCACAGTAGGGTGTATCACTCCCTAAAGTGACAACCAATTGGCACAGACCTATTTACAGATGTCACGGCGTCTTACATCCTCAGAGGCAGACCAGGAACCATGCACGCACATGACCCGGTTGGAACGCACCATCAACACCCCTCTCCATTATCAGAATGTACCGCTTATAATTAGTTCAGTAAGCGTGCCCGTACCCTACCTACTGTTGGGTCAAAGTTTGATACCAGAAAGGGTTACTGACTAATATGGGTCCCAAACAACAGATGACACAAGTAATTTCCCTCCTAACCTTGTGTCCCCAGACTAACAGATTTCAGATTAACTTGTTTACAAGTTCAGACATACAGAGTTCAGATTAACTAGTTCATAGATCAGACAAGTTTCAGACTAACGGATAAGATATACAGATTTAACAGATTTGTCTAACTTTGTAATTGGGTCTACAGATTCACGAAACGGGTTTATTAAATTCACTAGTCCAATTGGTTTAACCCTACCCACCCAACACGTTTTAGACATCATATTTATCTCAGATTTGTATCAATTAAAAATTAACGCGTAGACCTCTCACATCAGACTGACAGTTTGCGGCCACTGGTTAGGCCGGTTGGTTCCGGGAAGGTTTCTGCCGCAAACTGAGTCTAACCTCGGGTTTCAAGCACGTTATGACTAACTTCTCACATTAGAACCTATTGTTTGCGGCCACTGGATGTGCCGGGCGGTTCCGGGCAGGATTACGCCGCAAACTCATTCTAACCTCGAGTTAGCCATGTTTCATGTTTAGCCAATGCATTCATTCACAGACTATGCTAATATCTGACTAATCATTTTAATTTAACAAATTAAGTTCTGTACAAGTTACAGTAGATTATTCGAGGTTCTATTAACAAGTTTTGCTCAATTTTAAATCGAGCCTACAGATTTACATACTTCAAATTTTCGCATTTCAGATCCAACAGATTACGCCATTCAACAGACTAAACAGATAACAGATCTTGCAGATTAGGCGATTTAGCAGGTCCACCAGATAAGGCAATTTTAACATAATTAGCAGATTAGGCAATTCAATCTAATTAGCAGTTTATGCAATATAACAGAACTAGCGGATTAGGCCATATAACAGATTTAATCATTCCTTAAAGTTTCATTGACATATCTTGCCTAATTATAAATTTAGCCTAAACTTACATGCCCAGATCAAGGTCATAATTCATAATACAATATATGCCCCAAATTTTAGCCTTAATATTCCCATTTATAGTTCATGTCAAAACTAGATTTAATATTCTAGTTTACCATTTATGTCCAGGACTAATACACATGTAAATCATTCTCTATTATAGCCAATCCAGATTATGCCAACATATTTGCTATGCCAAATTAACTTAATTAAGCTACGCCCTATCCCCGTATAACATGTTTCCACAAGTTCTCTAAATACTCATGAAATGGCCCTAACAAAAGGAATAGGGGATAAACACAAGAAAGAATAGGCATGCAATAATGAACCAAATACAATGATAATGGCCCCTCTAGGCTCGATGTACATAACAGTGAATGGGAATAAACTAGCAAAGTTACATACTAAATATGAGATCTAACATCATTAAGGGAATAGGCATAAGAAACTAACTACAATAGTTATAGGCAACTAACCACAATAGTCATGGGCGACTAATTACAATAGTTTCTTATTCAATGTCATAGGCAATAGTCTCATAGTCATGAATCATAGTCATAGGCAATAGTCTCATAGTCAATGAATCATAGTCATAGGCAATAGTCTCATAGGTAACAGTTTCATGTCCAATTATGCATTATTATTTGTCCCAAAATTTTGTGTTCGTGCGTTAATCTCTTATGAGATGTGGCGTAGGCTCGTAGTAGCCTGGCTATAGAACAGAAAGAAGAAAGAGATACAGAATAAAATATATCAGAACAGAACGTACACAACCTCAAATTCAGATTTACAATCATGTCACAATTATAGTTATAGTTTATAGCGGAAAATAACTGTACTTGCCTTTTGTGGTTTTAAGAAAGGATAATAAATTGTCGTTGATGCAGAAATGATGAATTATTCCTCTTTAATTGTTGTTGTAGCTCTAAACTTTGATTTAGCTTTTAATTCTATTCAGGTTGGAAGAAGATGCATCAGTCCAAGTTTTGATTCCAGCAGAGTAGCGACGCCATTTTTATTTTTAATTAGAACAGAGGCAGAATATAGACAGAATGAAATTGTGTAGAGAAAATGAGGCTAGGGGACTGTTTATATATGATTAGGTGGACGAATCTAGACAGAAAACGAGACCGGATACATCAGAATGAACCAGGTTCAAAAACTGGGTTTCGGGAGCAGGTCGACCCCCAGGTCGACTCCCTAGTCGACCTGGTCATAGGGAGGTCGACACCCCAGTCGACTTGGTTGGGGGCGGTCGACTCCCCAGTCGACCTGGGTACATGGACAGGAATTTTCCTGCCATCCTTCTCTGGGTTTGAATTTCGAATTTCTGGCTTTATTTTCGAGCTGTTTTATTTAAATTCCTGAAACTTCGGAGGGTCATAACTTGGTTATACGGACTCCGTTTTTCGAAAACTCAGACTCGTTTTCAAGCAGGATTTCAAGACGAACGCAATGGCGCAACCCGTTTCCCTTGATTCTTATCTTAAAAATTAACTATTCTCTAATTTTTTACTTATACATTCACAAAAAATATGGGGTGTTACATTCTCCCCTCCTTAAAGGATTTCGTCCCAGAAATCTTCAAGTTAAGAAGAATGTGTCCTACAATCCAGTCATCCATCTACTCAACCATCCTCCACAAGTATCTATTGTCCTTAGAAAACTTCTAATGTTGTATGAACATATGCAAAAGTGTGTGTATATGTTCCTTATCTAATGCAAAGATCAGACGGTCCACTGATTCAGTTGACCTCCTTAATGCGAATTATGTCAGTGTCATGAGTCCAACATGTATGCAATTTTCCTATTTGAAACATATTATTCTTATATAAGTGACAACCATTCATTCATATGCAACATCCATGTGATGAGTCAATCATTTTGCATCCACAGAAATTGAAAATGCTCACACATCCATATGCAGTATGAGAGTGTTTTCGAGCCGATCTAGTGCCTAGTGTGTGTATATGCATCCACGAGCAACCACTAGCAACCACTTGCATCCACTTGCAACCATCAAACATAACATGTCTCAAACACATGTTTACATCCATAGGATTCCTCTCTATAGGTCGAAGACCCGATTGATAGGATACAGTCGAGTGATGGGAGCGAGTGCAGATAAACAAAAACTTGGTTTCCATTAGACCTTGGTTGAGAGACAAATTCCCCTAAGTATCAACCCCGAAGATCGAAATCAACATCAGATTGACACCTAGAGGATTACCCTCTTTAGACAATGTCAAAACTGGAAATCTCAACCTTATCAGAAATATTCAGATATTTACAGATTACCGGTACAGATCAGATTACTAAATAATTTTTAGGAAACTATGCATGATAAAAACCCAGAATGTATGCGTCATAGTCAACTTAACGCTCAACACGGATACCCAACTTACCACGCTTAGATGAGTGATAACCCTTATGGGTCTGAGTCTACAACGGAATCAGAAATAATACTAGTATTCAAGTGCAGAGTATCGATTACAGAATCGAAATGCCAGAATCAGAAAAGAGTTTTAAATCAAAAATCAGATAAAGAAATTAATCCTCCTACAAAAAATTTTCCTATTTCTATCCTATCCACTAGCCTCGATAGTGTTCGCCTGCCTTCCAGAAGTTGGTCCTGCCCTCTGCCCTTGCCTTCGTTTCTTCGGACAGTCCCTAGTGAAGTGTCCCATCTCACCACAGTTGAAGCAAGTGCCCTTTCTTTTTCTGCAATCCTTGTTCAGATGAGTCGAGCTTCCACAAGTAAAGCACTTTTTCTCCTTCTTATCTTCAGACTTTTCACCCTTCTTTTGTGTTTCCTTTTTGGACCATGCTTTCTTGTTCTGTGGTTCTTCCTTCTTTGCCTCTTTCTTGCCGTTGTCTTCCTCGTGCAGTAGTGCCATATCCACCAATCTCTCGTAAGTCGCTCTCATGGGTACATGGGTCATGGCTAGGCTGTGCAGTGGCTCGTTCAATCCTTTAACAAAGCGGAGAGCCTTTTTATGCTGGGTGTTGACTAAATCTAGTCCGAACCTAGCCAGTTGGTTGAACTGGTTAACGTATTCCATGACTGTCATACTTCCTTGCTTAAGAGATAAGAACTTTTCCAGTTGTAGACTTCGTTCAGCTTGCGAGAGGAATTTTGTCTCAAACCTTGTTCTGAAATCCATCCATGTTTCAACTGGCCTCTCGGCGTTAGTGACTTCCCACCAATAGGAAGCTTCGTCCTTAAGCAACCATACCGCCAATTATACCTTCTGCTTATCGTCCACCTCGAAAATAACAAACAGATCCTCAGTTTCTTTGAGCCAGTTCCTCGCTTCTACGAATGATTAAGTTCCCTTGAAATCCTTTCCACCCATGGCCCTAAAATCTTTACAGATCTTTGAAAAAGCAATTGCACGAGGAGGGGGCGGAGGAGGAGGAATCGCTGCAGCTGGAGGAGGAATATCTGCTGGGCCTGCATCGTTGGCCCTAGCCTCTAAGTACCTCCTGAACCAGCCAGGTACTGGCATGACCTATGGAAAGTTAAGATTCCCGGACATGCTGGAATGAAAGAAAAATATTTAAAACGGAGAACTGAAAAGATAGATATATGGCTTTTTGGGGATTATGTTTTTCAAATATAAGCTTTACTTTTGAAAATACTTCCTTTTTAAAACCTTTTTGAAAATAATTTTGAAAAACTTTACCCAATCTGGTAACCTTCAGCTCTGATACCAAGTGTAACACCCCACCTCCATTAAGGTCACTCACAAAGGGAATGCCTTAACTTTGGTGGAGCGTTTTAGTAGACAGAACAGAAATTTACAAGACAGATAAACAATACTAGAGAAATTATAACTTTATTACAACGGAAAACAGAAATTAGTTTGGTTACATCTTTACCAAAAACTCAAGTACATAAATATCAGTCTTGTTCAGAAAATCATCAAAGTACAAAACTGTAAAATCATAATCCCCACAGAAGCTGCTATAAGGAGTCAAGCCATACTTTAAGCACTCTAAGTACTTCAAGCAGAAGAAATCCGGATCAAGCTAAAGTATTCCCTCTTTGGAAAACCTGGGGGGGAAACGGAAGAAAAAGGGGCGAAAACAAGCAAGGTCAGACATAAAGTCTGGCAAGTCCAGTGACTTTCAGCATATGAACAGATAATAATAATTATGACATGAAAATAAGTTGGATAAGAGATAACAGTAACAGGAGCAGCAGATGTACTTAGGTTAAACAGAAGAAACAGAATAATATTACATTTCACTTCTCTGCACTAATACTAGTATAACAGGATTAGGTGTCACCCCAATGTCTAAACTGAAACAGAAACGGGAACAGAATAATTTCCACAGAAGAGAATGCTAGTAATGGGCCTTTACCACCCCAACAGAAACAGACAGAAACAGAGTGCTAATAATGGGCCTTTACCACCTGAACAGAAGGTACAGAAACAGATTAATCCCTACGGAAACGAAATGTAGAATTAGGTGTACACTAGTAAATGGGTCTTTACCACCCGAACAGACGGTACCACGCAGAAACAGACAGGTGTTACCACCCAACAGAAATAGACGGTACCAACAGAAACAAACAGAACTAAGTGTACCCTAAAACCCTACCCCAAGCGATTGGCTCCTTAATACATAAATACCCTGTGTCGGCCCCACGGTAGGGTGTATCACTCCCTAAAGTGACAACCAATTGGCACAGACCTATTTACAGATGTCACGGCGTCTTACATCCTCAGTGGAAGACCGGGATCCATGCACGCACATGACCTGGTTGGAACGCACCATCAACACCCCTCGCCATTATCAGAATGAACCGCTTATAATTAGTTCAGCAAGCGTGCCCGGATCCTACCTACTGTTGGGTCAAAGTTTGATACCAGAAAGGGTTACTGACTAATATGGGTCCCAAACAACAGATGACACAAGTAATTTCCCTCCTAATCTTGTGTCCCCAGACTAACAGATTTCAGATTAACTTGTTTACAAGTTCATACATACAGAGTTCAGATCAACTAGTTCACAAATCAGACAAGTTTCAGACTAACGGATCAGATATATGGATTTAACAGATTTGTCTAACTTTGTAATTGGGCCTATAGATTCACGAAACGGGTTTATTAAATTCACTAGTCCAATTGGTTTAACCCTACCCACCCAACACGTTTTAGACATCATATTTATCTCAGATTTGTATCAATTAAAAATTAACGTGCAGACCTCTCACATTAGACTGACAGTTTGCGGCCACTGGTTAGGCCGGTTGGTTCCGGGCAGGTTTCTGCTGCAAACTGAGTCTAACCTTGGGTTTCAAGCACGTTATGACTAACTTCTCACATTAGAACCTATTGTTTGCGGCCACTAGATGTGCCAGGCGGTTCCGGGCAGGATTACGCCGCAAACTCATTCTAACCTCGAGTTAGCCATGTTTCATGTTTAGCCAATTCATTCATTCATAGACTATGCTAATATCTGACTAATCATGTTAATTTAACAAATTAACTTCTGTACAAGTTACAACAGATTATTAAAGGTTCTATTAACAAGTTTTTCTCAATTTTAAATCGAGCCTACAGATTTACGTACTTCAAATTTCAGCATTTCAGTTCCAATAGATTACGCCATTCAACAGACTAAACAGATAACAGATCTTGCAGATTAGGTGATTTAGCAGGTCTAGTAGATAAGGCAATTTTAACATAATTAGCAGATTAGGCAATTCAATTTAATTAGCAGTTTATGCAATATAACAGAACTAGCGGATTAGGCCATATAACAGATTTAATCATTCCTTAAAGTTTCATTGACATATCTTGCCTAATTATAAATTTAGCCTAAACTTACATGCCCAGATCAAGGTCATAATTCATAATACAATATATGCCCCAAATTTTAGCCTTAATATTCCCATTTACAGTTCATGTCAAAACAAGATTTAATATTCTAGTTTACCATTTATGTCCAGGACTAATACACATGTAAATCATTCTCTATTATAGCCAATCCAGATTATGCCAACATATTTGCTATGTCAAATTAACTTAATTAAGCTACGCCTTATCCCCGTATAACATGTTTCCACAAGTTCTCTAAATACTCATGGAATGGCCCTAGCAAAAGGAATAGGGGATAAACACAAGAAAGAATAGGCATGCAATAATGAACCAAATATAATGATAATGGCCCCTCTAGGCTCGATGTACATAACAGTGAATGGGAATAAACTAGCAAAGTTACATACTAAATATGAGATCTAACATCATTAAGGGAATAGGCATAAGAAACTAACTACAATAGTTATAGGCAACTAACCACAATAATCATGGGCGACTAATTACAATAGTTTCTTATTCAATGTCATAGGCAATAGTCTCATAGTCATGAATCATAGTCATAGGCAATTGTCTCATAGTCAATGAATCATAGTCATAGGCAATAGTCTCATAGTCAATGAATCATAGGCAATAGTCTCATAGGCAATAGTTTCATGTCCAATTATGCATTATTATTTGTCCTAAAATTTAGCGTTCGTGCGTTAATCTCTTATGAGACGTGGCGCAGGCTCGTGGTAGCCTGGCTATAGAACAGAAAGAAGAAAGAGATACATAATAAAATATATCAGAATAGAACGTACACAACCTCAAATTCAGATTTACAATCATGTCACAATTATAGTTACAGTTTATAGCGGAAAATAACTGTACTTTCCTTTCGTGGTTTTAAGAAAGGATAATAAACTGTCATTGATGTAGAAATGCTGAATTATTCCTCTTTAATTGTTGTTGTAGCTCTAAACTTTGATTTAGCTTTTAATTCTATTCAGGTTGGAAGAAGATGCATCAGTCCAAGTTTTGATTCCAGCAGAGTAGCGATGCCATTTTTATTTTTAATTAGAATAGAGGCAGAATATAGACAGAATGAAATTGTGTAGAGAAAATGAGGCTAGGGGACTGTTTATATAGGATTAGGTGGACGAATCTAGATAGAAAACGAGACCGGATAAATCAGAATGAACCAGGTTCGAAAACTAGGTTTCGGGAGCAGGTCGACCCCAGTTCGACTCCCCAGTCGACCTGGTCATGGGGAGGTCGACACCCCAGTCGACTCCCCAGTCGACCTGGTTGGGGGGGGGGGTCGAATCCCCAGTCGACCTGGGTATATGGGCGGGAATTTCCCCGCCATTCTTCTCTGGGTTTGAATTTCGAATTTCTGGCTTTATTTTCGAGCTGTTTTATTTAAATTCCTGAAACTTCGGAGGGTTATAACTTGGTCATACGGACTCCGTTTTTCGAAAACACGGATTCGTTTTCAAGCAGAATTTCGAGACGAACGCAATGGCACAACCCATTTCCCTTGATTCTTATTTTAAAAATTAATTATTCTCTGATTTGTTACTTATACGTTCACAGAAAATACGGGGTGTTACGAAATATCTTAAAATAATGTTAATAAATTGTGGTAGATGAAATTGAATATAAATATCCATTTATTATTTGAACGGTTAAATTATTATTACTCATTTAAGTAAAATTTGTTAGTTATAAAAATAATTAAATTGGACAAGTAATGATTAAATTCATGAATCAGCGACAAATTTAAACTGTCTGTTGTTGGTTGAAAACCCTACGCGGGACTTGGGATGATTTTTGGTTTACACGTTTCCCTTGTATATAGTTCGTATGTTGATCAATCAATCAACGAAGCGAAATTAGCCTCAATAAATTATTTTGAAGCTTATATGAAAATAAATGCAATTGAATGACATTTGGATGTTTAATAGTTGTTCGCAACTATTGTTGGATGTAGTGGATTCATATGAATGGAGTTGCATAATAATTGGTTGAATTTTATTCCAATCCGGAATAAAGGTGAATATTTTAATAATATAAAATATGAGGTAAAAACTGAAATTAAATTTTGAAATTCGATTTTGGATGGACGCGTTTATATCAAAATATTGATGAATATTCATAACTATAGTAAATAATTTCGAAGTATCTTTTACATGTTTATGGATTGTTAAAGTGTTTGAATTTCAAATGAATAGTGACTTTTCAAAGTGAAGTTCGGTTAGGATATGTAGCGAACGTTTGAAAATAAGTTTTCCTTCGAAAGTTTTTCATTTATATTTATTATTACTGTCATGAAATTTTGAACATAAGTTGACAAATTTAAAAAATAATATTATTTTATTTATTAGATTAATATTAAAATTGACCAAACTGAGAGATATTCAAATTTGAAGCTAAACGACTGAAATAGATTTTCTAAAATAATTATATAAATTTTATATAATTAATAAAGGGAGTTTAAAAATGTTTTAATTTACTTATAAATTAATAAATCAATTTGGGCATGAATAGAACACATTGCGCAGCGACAGTTCGCAAACGTCAACCCGTAACTTCGAACTTACGTAGCAGGAGTTCCGACCGTCGGATTCTCCTAAAATTGCAACTGTTAGGTTCATATTAAAAAGATCTTTACTATAAACATAAGTGGTTTAAATTTGACTGGTTAGATCTTAAAATATGTCCAAAACTGTTTTGGAAAAGGTCGTTATGGATGCAGTTCAGTGGTTGATACTGGAAACTGACTATAAGGCCTTAATTAAATTTTGTATCATATATACATACCATCATCAGAGTACAATATAACATTTGATGCAACGGAAAATAACTCTAAAATATCTGACGGTGAATCCTCCTGCTTAAAGCTCCTCCAAGTGTATCTGTGAAAGCCTGAAACACTTGACTGCCCGTACAAATTTGGGCACCCAAGGGTTTAGGGTAAAACAAACAAAATAAACTCTGGGTTAGTTATGGGACTGGTGTGAGTAAACTCCAACCATATTGTTTAACTTTGAAAAACCTTTCTAAAAGAAAAGGATAATAATAAGACCAGCCCACACATAAACATGGATGATTTTTACCTTACTATAACCCAAGACATTTTGATATGAAAATCCTGTGATATTATAATAATGTCTAATCAAATAAATAACCAAATAGCTAAAATTTGCATCTCAAGCTCCACTACATAGTATAAAATCAAAAACCGCAGGGCACTTATTGGAGATTGGATTCCAACTATGACATGGATTCCAATTATTATTACTTAAATGGTTGGAGATTGG
Source organism: Allium sativum (assembly GCA_030737875.1). NCBI lineage: Eukaryota > Viridiplantae > Streptophyta > Magnoliopsida > Asparagales > Amaryllidaceae > Allium > Allium sativum. The sequence continues at coordinate 13,918 of JASFAX010003831.1, forward strand.
AGATTGGATATTATTAATTAAATAGTTATATGGTGCCTGGTAGCTCACATCACAAGGTTCAAATTATTATTACTCATTTAAGTAAAATTCGATAGTTAGAGAAATAATTGAATTGGTCTAGTAATGATTAAATTCATGAATCAACATTGAATTTAAATTGTCTATTGTTGGTTGAAAACCCACACGGGTCTTGGGATGATTTTTGATTCGCACGTCTCCCTTGTATATAGTTCATATATTGATCAATCGATCAACAAAGCGAAATAAGCTTCAATAAATTAATTTGAAGCTTGTATGAAAATAAATGCACATTGGATGAAATTTGGATGTTTAATAGTTGTTCCCAACTATTGTTGGATGTAGTGGATTTGTATGAATGGAATTGCATGATAATTGATTGAATTTTATTTCAATCCAGAATAAAGACGAATATTTTAGTAATATAAAATATGAGCTGAAAAATGAAATTAAATTTCGATTTTCAATTTTGCATGGACGCGTTATACCGAAATATCGATGAATATTCGTAAATATAGTAAATGACTTTGATGTATTTTTGACATGCATATGGCTTGTTAAAGTGTTTGAATTTTAAATTAATAGTAACTTTTCAAAGTGAAGTTCAGTTAGGATATGTAGTGAACGTCTGAAAAGATATTTTCTTTCAAAAAAAATTCGTTTATTTTTATTATGACCATCATGAAATTTTGAACATAAGTTGACAACTTTAACAAAAAATATTAGAATAATATTTAAATTGGCCAAACTGAGAGATATTCAAAATTGAAGTTAAACGACTGAAACGGATTTTCTAAATTGATTATATAAATTTATATAATTAATAAAGGAAGTTTAAAAATATTTTGATTTATTTATAAATTAATAAATCGATTTAGGCTTGAATAGAACATGTCGCGCAGTGATACTTCACGAACGTCAGCCTGTAACTTCGAACTGACTTAGCGGGAGATCCGACCGTCAAATTCTCCTAAAACCTGAACTGTTGGGTTCATATTGAAGATATCTTTTCATGAACATAAGTGGTTTAAATTTGAATGGTTGTCAAAATCAGTTTTGGAAAAGGTCGCTATTGATGTAGTTCGGTAGTCGATATCGGAAACTGACTGTAAGAGCCTTAATAAAATTAATAAAAATATAAATAAATTATGATAAATCATGATAAATGATTTACAAAGAGGTTTGGAAAAATATTCCACGATTTGAAAGATAAATGTTATTTTATCTAAAAATTGCTATTTTGCAACTACGGGGAAAATTTAACATTTGAATGTAATAAATTGATTGAGGTCGTTGTGAATGGTATCTTTATTAATATTGCTCTTGAACCCAACTATGAAAAGGATACATCTTTTAAATAATGTTTCATGGATTTTTTCTAGTTTATTTAATTAAATTGTAACTGAATGGAATTTGATTAATAATAATCGAAATGAGCTTCAGTAAAGGAGGGTCTTTACTATTTTTGGAATTTAAAAGGCTTCGCCGTTATTCCACTTATAGTATGAGTCTGATATGAGGATTTATATCGATTATGAATTGTTCAGATTTCTGTAAAGATCCCATATTAAATGGAAAGTGGTTTTAGGTTTGTACTAAAAAATGCTTTTGAATGGCAGTCGTTCTTTAACCTAGTTAAGACAAGATTAATTTCTAAAAGTTGTATAATTATTGAGATATGATTTTTGAACTGAAAAGATATTATTTAAAATAAATTTTCGGGAAATGAATTAAACATTTGGTTTAAAGACAATTTATCTTTGATAAAATTAATGAGAACCTTTTTCTAAAGGTAATGGATATTTAAATAAAAGAATATTCTGGATTGGATAGAAATGAGTGTTATCTTTGTGTATTTATCACATGATTATAAAGATACACAAGTTAATCAGAAAGATCTGGTTTAACCCATTTTGAATAATTGTCAAGCCGATTAAAGGTCAAAGATTTGAAGACGATGGTTGAAGACTGGAAATCTTCACATCGTTTGGGCTATTATTGTGTCTTGATTGTGTCGTACACCCAAGACAAGGTAATAAGTGGTTGTAGTCTAAAACGTAAATCGACCGAATATGCGAGGGCCTCTCTCCTGTATTGGACTTATGAGATGAGGAATAAGATGCCTCTGGTTTAGATCAGACCCAGAACGGACTTGAAAATGGATTATATGTCTGACATTGTATTCACGTTGTATTTGTTGATCTTTGCTATATATATCTGTTTGGTAGTGGAGAATTTATTATCTTGCTTAACACCCTTCTCTAAGACGTACGAGCTTAGAGGTTATATATCATTGGAAATCAATGGTATGCTATGAATTGACAATGGGCATGCTAAGATGAAATGATCAAAGCTTTTGTTGAAAAGCAAAGCTTTGTAGATGACGGTCAAAGCACGGCTTTAATATAGCATAGCTTTGTGTACATAATTAATTCACGAATCCCATACCCCGGTATGAGTCAAAATGGGATTAGTGACCACACGGAGAGCATGTGTTTCTTTCTGGCTATAGATGATGTCATGGTATGGTTCCCAGACATTTTACTTATGTAGATGAAGGATGCGAGGGACCTCGGATATGATTGGTTGACATACTGACCAGTTGATATATAGGTCTGATAGGACTGGGAAACATATTGTTTAGGTATAACTAATCCACAAAAGTTAGGTGTGGACCGGCCCTAAAGATCCAAGGGTTGCCCGTAGGTGTGATCCTGGACATCTTGCTAGAGGTGATCTGAAACCAGCGAGGAAGATCCCTTGCCTCGACTCATAGATGAAATCCAATTTCCAATACGTAACTTTTCGGTTTTAGTTGTAAACATATATGGCGACATAGTAGGATGGGGTACTATGTTGTCTATGATTGATACATTTATATTCGAAGATTGCTTCCTACACAAAGCACTTACAAAATATCCAAAAATATTTGTTTCTATAACGTACCAAGCATGTTTGTCTATTATAAGGTAAAACTCTATCCTCCGGCTTGCGTTGCATTGTGTGATGGGACCCGAGTCTTATAATAGCTCTATTTTTTCAAAAAAATTGCGTTGTTTATAATTTATTTCAAGTAGGGTATTCACGTGGGGTAAACCTGTTCCATGTCATACGGGGTGGTCCCGTGATCTACCTCGTTTTAAAGTAAAATTTAAATAACTTTTTTTAGCTCTTACACTAGTCCCATGACTGACCTGGAGTTTATTGTTTCAACCTAAACTCTGGGTGCCCATATTTTCCACACGAGCAGTCTGTAGTTTTGGGTTTGCAGATTTTTTTCTTTAACTGGATCTTGGATTAAGGCCGGAGTTATATTCGGAAAGCTTTGTATCTGTGTATGGTTCAGCTATGTTAGTTGATGTTTTTCCACTACATTGTATATATTTATGTATTACATTTTCCGCCGCTATGTAATGTATTTACTCTTTGATATTGTGTTTTCGTTGTATAGTTATTTATTCACACTATATTATTTTTATATTTTGATGTAATTTTATTGTATAAGCAATGAAGTATTATGTTGTTTGGTGTTCCGATGCGTATGTTCTCAACCTATCCGTATTCCAGTTCGGTCTAGGTCGGGCGAGGGTTTAGGGTTGTGTCATAGTCTATACATAACCTCAATGATCCACCCAACATCTTTAAGGACGTCGTGGAGCTTCCCAAGGTAAACTACTTGGTCTTATAAAGCTCTTTCCTTCTAAGTCCACTAGATGCACCTTTAACTCATTTATATTGATTGGTTTCATCCCTCTAGGTGGTCTACTTACTGGTTCGGCCCCAGTACAAAATCTATCTTAAACTCTATGGCTTTCTTTGGTGGTAATCCTGTAACTAGTTAAAAAATGCCAACAAACTTATTCACAACGGGAACTTGACTTATCCGACATCTAGTTTTTTGTGCCAACCAATGCATATATCCCCAAACTTGCATCTTCGACTAAGTACACACTACACAATTAGGTTGCTACAAATAAGGTGTCTCAAAGATATTTTTCTATCTTAGCAAAATATCCTAACATTATAATTATCTAACCAATCCACATCCAAAATGATTGTAAAACCCATGAGATCAAACATATATAAACTTTAAGTAAAAGAATTACGTAGTAACTCAAACTCTAGATTATCACATCTTACTCCTAGAGTTGCATAACCTTCTATAGGATTAACTACCCTAAAGGAAGAAATAAGGCATTCTAATTCTGAAGATAACTTACCCGTCAAACACTAAGAGATAAAAGTATGTTATTGACCAGTAGCAACCATATTGTAATCGGTATGCTATGAATAAAAAGCATACCTTCCATCACAGACTTTCCATTTTATACAGAAATTTGTATAGAAGATGATGGCTCCAAAGCAAACACCTTCCCCGTAACTTCCTTTACTGCTTTTGGGCACTTATTCTTATAATGCCCAACCTGATTGTAGTAAAACACTTAATGTTATTTTTCCCAATGAATATCTTGCCATCTCCTGAGAGACATTCATTTACATAGTGCACATTCTTATCGCACTTGTTGTAAACAATTTCGGGCTGGCCCTTCTTAATTGCCCCACTCTTCCGAGCTCTCTTTTTAGGATAATTTTTTTTCTAGTTCTGCCTACTTGGAGTCCCATTAGCCTTTTTATTAGAAAGATAAACATCTCTTCATTACTTAGAGCTATATATACCAACACATCACATGGATCTCTGACTTATGGTAAAATTTCTTTAGCAAGCTTTAATATCAACCCATGAATGAACTTCTCATTCCCCTTAAGTATTGTTTCCATAATTGCATACCCGTAACGAGACAATTACTCGAACCTCATTGCATACTCAAGCATTGTCTAATTTCTTGCTCTAGCTCCATGAATTTCCAAAGAAAAGTAAACTTAGCAACATCTGACATGATCCTCTATTCAAATCTTTTGCAAAATTCATCCCTAGTCATGGTAACTTCTGCTACTCAAACGTTAACGCTATCCAATTAGCATAATGCAACTCCTTGTAGTTGCCTGGATGGCAATCTCCTCTTGTGCTCATCATTCAATCCTGTATTAGGAAAAATTCTCTCATAACAAAGTATCCAATTCTCCGCTTTTATAGCTACTTCAGTTCTGATAAGCAGCTTTCCTACAATCCTTGCTGAATCCTGACTCAAAGTAGCATAATTATTGATAGGAATTTTGGGAATTTCTCCTTCAACATTTCCTTCACCTATCCCAACAACAACTCCATATTGCATAAGTTGACAAAGAATCGATACATGGATCTAATATCTATTAAGGTGCTTTAGCAGCCACATCAACATTAACATATGGTTATCAACCCTAGCTTCTTGAAGTGTTGGGTCTGGCGTTTCCATTTGCTTCCTTCAACAGGATTAACTATTCCATTTCCTATCTCCATAGCTTACTTCCTTAAATTTACATTCCAATTTTGGTAAGATGCGCAAGAATGGCCTAAGAGAAAAAAGGAAGAATAATGGCAGGATGTATATACTTATATAAGCAAATACAAGTACGTTACTTCAATTTTATACCATGCCCCCCATTTCTTTGTTAAATCTTTGGATTATGCTTTCAATACCGTTTAAAGTTCAAAATTCTTTTAATTTTCTATAACCTTACGCACTGATACCAAATTGTAACATCCCTCACTCTGAGGCCCAAACTAAATGCTACAAATGTTATAGCCATTTATAATATTAGTTTCTGACAATCGAACGCAAAATATATTAATGACATCATTACCAATAGAAAATGAATATAAAATAAATTTAAATGCAATTTCCAAAACTTAATTTTCATTTTACAAATGCAATATTTCACATTCATTACATAATCCCAAATACTTCTTAGGTTGATATAAAACATAATATAAGTACTTAAGGAGTGACATGTGAAGATGCCCCCTTAATTGATCAGAGTACTAATAAATGACACACATTGATTACTACAACTAATGACAAAACATAGCAGACTCCAAAAGTTAACTCCTAGATAGATAGCAATGTTGTTAATACTACGGACGATAGTTTTGATGATAACAACATCAGATAATGATATTTTTTTATACTTACACATGCGGTAACAATTATCTAGGTATATATTATATATAGTTCAGGATATTGGATAGGTATTGATAATGAAGACTGTACGGTATCAAGATTGTATTCTAGATTGATGACTCAAGATTCTGAGAATGAAGACTTGTGAGTATTGAAGAGTTCAAGAATTCAAGATGATCTAGAAATATTGTTGAGCCTTAGATTAAATGTTAACACTCAAGTTGCACTCACCTGATCTCTCTTTATCTATTTTAAAATGTTTTCAAAGTATTCCTATTTTCAAATCCTTTTATAAAAGTTTTTCTGAAATAATCCTTGTTATTAGAAATGATTTTCAAAGTATTTTTAAAAAATAAATTTTAAGTTTAAACATCTTTGCTTTGATATATATACATATTATAATTTAATTTTTAAATTTCAAACATTTATACTTTAAACTTATACTTTTATTTCAATACTTTTACTTTGGATTTCACGTTTACATTTTAATAATATACTTATATTTTGATTTCAAATACTTATACTTTGATTTTACATTATTTGAAATTTAAATTTTACATTATGTAAATTTTACGTTATTTAAAATTTAAAATATAGTTTATACTTTTATTTTAATTTTCCTTTAGATTTTGATTTCAACCTTTATGATTTGAGAATATAATTTGATATTATAATTTTAATTTTATATTTTAAGTTTAATATATTGGTTATATAATATTATTAAATATACATATTATTTTAGTAAAAAAATTCTTTTAAACTATTTTTTAAATTTTTATTAAGCTTTGTTATGCTTATAGTATATATTTATATGTGTTTAAATAGTTTCATAAAGTTTCAAATCATTATATATAGTTTTACATTTTCAAAACATTTTGAAACAAAATGGTTTTCTAAATAACCGTGGGTACGTCGACATAATGTTGTTGTATATGTCGACGTGTTGAAATAGTGATTAGTAATTTCAAATTTCAAATTTGAATTAAAGTGTCTATTCCCCATAACCATTCACCAACTGCCATTTTTTTTCACTCTATATATGCTCTTCTTACAGAAACAAATTTATAGTTACTTCTCTCATTTTCTTCACTTCATTCTTTCATCTATCATTTTCTAAGGAAACTGTATTTATACTCTACCGATTTCATGCCAGATCAAGTCAATTTAAAAAATTCATGGAGCTATCTCCATTCTATCAAGATTAGAGTGCAAATCTAAGTTATAGGAGAAATTTTAATAAAGATCAAACAGCCTTATAGGTACGACTAGGTAACCCTAAATCGATTTGGGTTTGATTATGCCTAACCTAAAAAGCAACTGGAAATGACTTGTTGCCCAAAAATCAAGTTGGTTGTGCCCAGAGGTCGATGTTCTTGAGGGTTTCTTCTTGTAGCCTTGAAATCAAGAAGTGTAATTGAATCGATGATGATTAAAAGTCGTATGAAATATGTAACAACCCGGAAAATCAGAACCAGTAAAAAAAATAATTTGGCTATTTTAGTGGATTTTAAATATTTAAAATAAATTATTTTAAATTATAACGAAGAAAAGTAGATTTGAATCGATGTTTGAAAATAAATATAATTATTTTAAATTATAAACAAGGCCTGAAATGGCGCAACAATTTCAAAATTGGAATTCAAACTTTGAATGACTGTACCGGGTGCAAAATAAAACGGATTTTAGTGAAACCAAAAATGTTTAAATCTATTTAAGAATATCTTTGTAAAGAATTTGAAAAATTGAAGTTTCGTAGCGGGAATCAAAAGTTATGGCTAAATGAATTTTCAGAAAGGTCGCTATAGAGAATATATAACCCGTGAAAATAGCCATTTTGCAAACGACCTCAGAATTCGACGAAACCACTTTTGTTGGGTCCGGGATGTCAAATTATTGCTAGGTTTCAAATTCCAGAATTTTTGAAGCTAATATGTGAGCGTGACGAAGGAAAATGTGTTTGGTTGATTTCTGTTAAATTGGATTGACCAGAAAATGGCCATTTTTCAAATGGTCTCAAAATTCGACGAAACTGGTTTTGTTGGGACCGTATCGTCAAAACATAGCTAAATTTATTTTTCTGGAATTTTTGGGATCAGTATGTGGCCCCGGCAAATTGAAATGTACGTTCAAATCAAATATTGAATGTTTTAAATTTTAATTTGAAGGAAAATTGACTGAAACAGTCGAATGGGCCTACGAAACATATCCCATTGTTTTCGTAATGGGGTTTTTTAGCTAGGGGCGACAGCCTTTGGGTTTGAATTGGTGTTCGTTTTCGGAAACCCTATTTTTCGAACTAATATAAATATCGGCCGATCAGATTTTTTATAAAAAAATTATTAAAACCCGCTTCTCACTCCCCGTTGTATCGATCGAAGGCGGAAAAGCTTTCACCGCTTCCCGTCCATTTTCCGGCCAAACCACCACGAATTACCCCTTGCTCCAGTTGGGAATTTTGTAGTCCTCCTCCTCTTCAAATCCATACCTACCACTTCCCCTATCATCATGTATTTTGTGTGCACCGCCTCTCCGAAGTTGCGATCTTCAAGCCACCGCCACCATCGCCTGAGGCGATCGCACTTAACCGCTCCACCACCCGGAGACGCGCCTCTCCTCCCTCTTTCTCGTGGTGAAGGCCGATCCACGAATCGCTGCACGGATCTCGCGAAAAATCGAAACCTAGTTTCGAACAAATTAGAAAGGTAACGGGTTTATATATTTTAAACTGTTCTATAGCACTTTAAAGTGCTACGGTTTATGATTTTACAATAAAAATCATATCTTTCTCGTTTGTTGACGAAATCCAGTGAAACAAGAGACAGTGGACTCGTGAGGACGTCTTCTACATTCTAGAAGAGACCGGATATTTTTCTAAGCCTTCTACAATTTTTGGAGGAGTGGACCCAATGTGAGATTTCTGATTTATAAACGATATGGAAACAACGATGTATAAATTATATAGTCGATATATGAGTTATATAAGCATTGTACACCTCATGTATAAGCGTTGTATAAGTTGTATGTTCGATGTATAAGTTATATATGCATTGTAAAAATGATATATGCGTTGAAATGAATTGAAATGAAATCGAAATATAGTTATATATGTATATCTATATATGTATATACTCCCCTCGTCCACAGACCATGGACGATATATATTGGTTGTGATATTATTTGGATTAATTGTTGATGTGAAATTTGGTGAATATCATGAATGGTTGATTTGAAATGATTGATTGTGGTTGAAATCCCAATAGGATTAGTATATGGGAAAATCCGTCTGCGTATGAACTAGATATTGAAAATCCCTATTGCCAAAAGCTGTGAGGCTTTAAGGTAGAGCGAGGAGCTGTACTCGGGACGGTGCCGGTTTTGACTACTCTGCCATTATGCTGCCGAAATTTTCAATAATATTCATGTGTTAGAATTATTTTCATGTGTTGACACCATATTCATGTGTTGAAACTATATTCATGTGTTGAACAGAAATTCATGTGTTGAATAGAAATTCATGTGTTAAATAAATTCTCTGAAAGATAAAAATAACATTTTATCACATATATAGACTATATAAATTGTTCGTGTTTTAAAATAAATTGTTTTAACAATAAAAATCACATTTATATATATATAATATATATATATATATATATATATATATATAAACTATAGAAAACATTCATGTGTTGAGACCATATTCATGTGTTGAATAGAAATTCATGTGTTGAATAAATTCTTTGAAAGATAAAAATAACATTTTTACCTTATGTGTGAACTATATAAAATAATCGTGTTTTGAAATAAATTATTTTACAATAAAAATCACATTTTCATGATATATATGAATTGTTAAAAATAGTGATGTGTGGAAATAAATATTTGTTGTATAAAAATATCATTTTTATCAAATATATGAACTGAATAGGGTTTTAAAATCGAAGAATGAATTATATATATATATATATATAATTAAAATAAATCGAATAACGAAGCTGTAGTTCATATTTTGAAATCGTGATTTCAAACGATTATTGCAGGAGATCCGACCATTGGATTTTTCCGAAATCGAAACCGTTGGGTTTGCTTTGGAAATATCTTTCCAACGACACCAACTTTGTACAGATCCAACGGTTGGATTGTCCGGAATGTTTAATTCAAATCTGAAGAAAAACAGTGCCAGAATCAATTATATATATATATAACTAAAATAAATCGAATAACGACGCTGTAGTTCGTATTTTGAAATCGTAACTTCAAACGATTGTACCGGAAGATCCGACCATCGTATTTTCCCAAAGCTGGAACCGTTGGATTCGTTTTGAAAAGATCGTTCTAATGTTATAAAATTTGTAAAGTTCCAATGGTTAGATTTTCAGATATGTGTAAATCAAATCTGAAGAAAAACAGCGCCACGGCCGCGTTATGGCCTGAAGTGTCGTTTGAATAAATTAGCTATTTTTAAATAAATAAAAATAGCGATAAATCGTGATAAAGCATTATAAACGATACGGAATGGGAGTAAACTGAATTTACTTGGTTTATTGGATATTTGATGGTTGAATGTGTTTGCCGTGAAAATTACATTAATAAACTGAATTATCGATGTCGAATAATTTAACCATTAAAATGAGTTGATTTGAAATTCTAAATATACGTGAATTATTTGAAAAGGCCGAGTTAATTTTCATTTCAAATAATTGATCGACGGTTAGAAGTCGAAGATATGAAGACGGTGCAAGACCGATGATCTTCACATCGAAAGGATCGGTGCTACTGATGCTCACGAGTGGAGTAGCTACCTTGAAGGGGGCTGAAGTGGTAGCCGTCCGGACGTACTTGTTGATTGTATGGATGTGCGAGGTATAAGGTGCCTCCAGTTTCGTTCAGACCTAGAACGGACTTGTAAATGGACTGTGTGTCTGACATTGGATATCATTCTGTGCGATTGATGGATATCGGTTGCAAGGAGTGGTTTGCCTGTGTGGCATGCTAAGATGCAAATGATCAAAGCTTTTGTTGAAAAGCAGAGCTTTGTGGTCGATGATCAAATCACGGCTTTGAATGGCTAGCTTTGTGTCTAGCGTTGTTTCGCGAACCTCACACCCTGGTATGAGCCAGAAACGGGAGAAGGACATCCGGGAGAACATGCGTTTGCTTCTAGCTAGGAGTGGTGCTTTGGGTTTTACACGCCCGGGTATTTTACTTATGTGGATGATGGAAAGCGAGGCCTAGGTTGCTTCAATCTCTTCGGAGCCGATGGTGTGGTCGGATATGACCAGTGACGCCCCATAGGGCGGGGAAACGCAGTGTTCAGGCATTTTAATCCTCATCGAGTGGACCGGCCCTGACGATCCAAGGGTCGATGCATTCTGATCCTTAGGGGCGGGCTAGAGCGTCTCGAATTCGGTAAGGACGATCCCTTGCCTTGGTTCATGACGGAAACCCAATTTCCAAATACGATATCGTGCGGTTTTGATTGTATACCTATATATGGCGACATGATATATGGTACCCATGCCGTTTATGATTGATAATTATGATTGAAATTGTTTTTGAAACATATAAACAATAGCAATAATATAAAATGATTTGTTTTGCTCGTATCAAGCATATTTTGGCCATTATAAGGTAAAATTCTATCCTTCGGTTTGTGTTGCATTGTGTGATGGGAACTGAGTCTTATAATGGCTTCATTTTTATAAAAAGCATTACGATGTTTAAAAGATTTAATTGTTTTTAAGCACTGGCAATCCAGTGGAGTAAACCCGTTCCGCATTAGCGGCGTGGTCCTGTGATTGGCCATATATTAAGATATGTTAAGTAAATTTCTCATATCAGTCCCATGACTTACTCGTAGTTTGTTTCACTTGCAAACTCGGGTGCCCCTTTTTCTACACGGGCAGCCTTGTATTCAGGTTTTAGCAAGCTCTTTTTGGATAGCTGGAGCTAAAGATGGATTCTATCATTTATCTCTTTTTATGTTGTTCAGTTCTTATTGCACATATTATGTTTTGTTTTCCGCTGTAGACATTTATGTATAGCTGAACTGTATTTGTACTAAGTATGATCCTGTATACTGTGTAACTTTGATGTTTATATCTATCCATTGATTATGTTGTACATTATCTAGTGTATTTAATTATTCATGTTCTGCTGTTATTTGTTTATGTGTTATATTCCAAAGATTACCCTTGCCACCGTGGAACGGGGTTTGGGGTCGTCACAAAATATGAGATTGAATGTAGGATAACTCCAAACCAGTATAAAATCTGGTGTGCTCTTTCCTTTTAATTTATTATATTTATTTTACTTGTTTTTGTTTTGTTTTTTGATTAACTTTTTAATCATTACACATATACTAATAAGCACGATCTAAATGATTTTTAAAAATATTCATAAATTTACGCAAGCACTATTCAACCCCCCCCCTTTAGTGTTAGTATAGCCTTACAATCCTTAATATGCATCATTTTCATGGGTATCAAAGCACTGGTTTTCAAAAGTTTCATAATCTGATTTTTGAAAAAGTTTAAAATGACAATTTTGATCAAACTATTAACACTATCTTCATACTGACACGTCACAAAATCATTATGATACTACTCTCTAGATTTACATCTATTTATTACGAAATGTCACTTAATCTTCTGAAATGGTATAATGTGTCAGAACAGACATGTTACATGGTGATTAATGGAAAGATATTTGGTGGTAAAGCACTACAAAAAAAAGAATTGGCAGATATTGGGTTGTGAATGTTCGAAGCATATGGTTGGAAATCAAAAGATTCTGAAAGTCACTATTTGCAAAGATGGTAGATTGGTTGATTTTAGAGACAACTCTAAGGGATATATGATTGTGATAGGCAATGTCAGAAATTATATTGCTTTATTAGTTAGGAATTTAAAACACTACCTCCTTAGAATTAGTCAATTATATGATTTAAATTATAAAATTAAATTCGAAAAAGATAGACACTATATTAAATATAATGAGTCAAATATTATCTTTGAAGGAAATAGAAAATGAAATATTTACATCCCGAGTATGAAAGCTTCAAATAAAGATATGTTCTATGCCACTGGTTCGTGGATTTAGCATAGAAGATTTGGTCATTTAAACTTTAAACTTCCATCTAAGATTTCTAAACATAATTTTGTTAGAGGTCTTCCTAAAAATATTTTTATAGTAGATAATTTATGTGGCGCATGTCAACTACGAAAATCAAGAGAAAGTTCTTTTAAATTAAAAACATAATTTAGACATCTCAAGCCCTTGAACTTCTTCATCTAGATCTTTTTGATCCTTCACAAATACAATCTATAAATCAAAATAGATATGAGTCTGTTACAGTAAATGATTGCTAAAGATTTATGTGGATGATTTTCTTGAAATATAAAAGTGAAGATTATGAACAATTTAAAATCTTTGTTAAAAAAACTCAAAGTCAACGATCTATTAAAATTAAAGCTATGTGAAGTCGTAATGGCAGAGAATTTTAAAATAACAATTTTGAGAAATTTTGTAATAAGATAGGGATGATCCTTAATTTTCTTTTCCAAGAACCCCTCAACAAAATGGATTAGTAGAAGTAGCAATAAAATGGTTCAAGAATGGGTTAGAGCTATGTTAAATGATAGTAATTTACTAAGAAAATTTTAGACCGAAGCAGTTGCTAAAGATTACTATATTTTAATAGGAAATTTAATTAGTTCATTAAATAATAAAACATAATATGAATTACTTTATAATAAAAAGCCTAAAGTATAGTATTTTGAATTTTTTAGTAGTGAATGTTTTGTTTTAAATACTAAAGATAATTTAGATAAATTTGTTTTTAAATTTGACAAAGCAACTTTATTGGATATTCAAATAGAAGTAAAGCCTAAAAGTTTATAATGCTAGAACTAAGACCATTGAAGAAATATAACATATATTTTCTATGAAAATCGATCAATGATGATAATAACACTGATGAAACGACCCAAACTCGCCCTTTTGGGAAAGCCCGGATTGAGTTGAGAACACGACGCATCAGAACACAAACAGAAGAACATTTCATTGTTTATAACAACAATTTACATCAGAGTACAAGAATATAACAGAGCATGAATAAATAATATACATTTGATAAATAACAGAGATTTAAATTACTTTTAAATTCATAGTAGCGGAAAAAAATAATACAAAACACAACTGAAAGAAATACACGGATACAGAGCTTTTCGAATATCGCTTCAGCTGTAAACCAGGATCTTGTGAATATAATACCTGCAAAACCAAAACTACTAGCTGACCGTGTGAAAAATAGGGGCACCCAGAGTTTAGGTTAAAACAATAAACTCCCGGTCAGTCATGGGACTGGTGTGAGAACTAAAACAGTTATTAAATCTTTACTTTAAAAGTGGGGAAATTATGGGACCACGTCGTATAACACGGAACGGGTTTACTCCACATGAATCTTAGTTTAAAATAAAACAACGCAATGCTTTTTGGAAAAATGAAGCTATTATAAGAATCAGGTCCCATATCACACAATGCAACGTGTAACACCCCACGCCCGCTATGGTCACTCTCTAAGGGAATGCCATAACATCGGTGGAGTATTTTAGTGAATATAGAACAGAAAAATTACAACAAGACAGATATAAATAGTACTTGAAATTTAAAACATCATCTCATAACAGCGGAAATAAACATGTCTGGTTACATCATAAAACCACAATAAAAGTCAAGTACAATATCCATCAAAATAAAGAAGTACATAATCCCACTCTCTCATACAATAGCCAAGACAAAAGAAAAGATAACTGGGTAACTGGAGCTTTACATCTATCCAAGCTCCTAAAGACTGGAACAGCAATCCGATCAAGCTCCACTACTGCTAGGATCCACCGTAGGACCTGAGGGTTGGGAAAAAGATAAAAACAACGGGGTCAGACATAAGTCTGAGCGAGTCCTATAACTTTAACAATACAATCATTAAAGTAACCAGAGAAGACATAAACTTGACCCACGGTAATGTCTGGGGATGAATGGCTACACTAAGCAGCTTGGTATACTTAGGATCAACTAAGATAACTGTAAAGACGCATCTACCCACCCAAGGATAATTACTACACTGCACCACACCAGTCATTCTTACTCAGAGATTGATCCCACCCAAGAACTTAAAAGAGAGATATAACTAGTAGTTTCATGTACCCCTAGCTGACCACATAGGTGCCGTCTGCCCCTATCTCCACTAGGTGTACCCCACTACTTCCCAATGATCGGCTCCCTACCGTAGATACCCGTGCTGGTCCCACAGTGGGGTGTATCACTCCCCTAAAGTGGCCACCTGATAATATCAACGGTGCACGGCTTTATATCTACACGATGCAACAACGGCTTATCTACCAGCCCGGGCCCACACACGCATATGAAACCCGTTGGACTTGCGTTGCCACCGCTAACCCGTTTTGGCCTCTTATAATCAAGCCAAATATGCGTGTCCCGTCACTCGACATGGGTCGAGCCCACAAAGATACGTTTGGGATATTGGTTGAAATGGGCCCCCACAAGCTACCCACCTAAGCTTGTCACTTATCTAGTGAATCCCACTTAACCCTTTAATCATGTTTAATTACATGTTTCACTTGGTTAAGTATTCTAATCGTATTTTCTATTGCCACCCAAGGCAACCCACTAGATTCCACATGCCACCCAAGGCAACCACTAAATTTCCACATGCCACCCAAGGCACCCACTTAACCCCCCATGTCCCACTACATGCTAATATGGTTAAGTGTTTCTTAATTAATTAAGACCGTGATCTCCCATAAAGACCTCCCACATTAGACTGGCTGTTATGACCGCCTGGTTAAGCCGGTAGGGTCCGGGCAGTCTTACGTCATAACAGAGTCTAACCTCGTGTCTTTACTTTAATCACGTATTTAATTTATGGCTAAGACCTCTCACATTGGGCTGACATTTGTAGCAACTGGTTAAGCCGGTTGGGTCCGGGCAGTTTTACACTACAAACGAGTCCAACCTCGTGTCTTAGTCGATTAATTACACCTAATTAATCACCCCCATATTAATTATCCCTAATTAATATCAAGTTTTTCATAACATGGGTAGACCTAACTCAATAGGTAAATTCCCATGGGGTAGACCTAACTCAATAGGTAAATTCCCAGTTATGTTAATTTATTTTTATGGTATGCTTAATCATACCCAATCATATTTTTATTAACATATTCATTACCCCATCGTTCCCCACGTAAATCGTTCTCATTTCACGACATAATAAAGGGAAAGATCCATCACAAATATCATGGGTTTAGCATATAACTTTGTCATGGGTTAAGAGGATGTCAACTTGCATATATGAGCATATATTAACCCAACTACATTTAACCCAAACTTGCATATTATCATACACATATCTTGCATATCATGTTGAACTTGCATATAAGCATTCTCATAACTTGCATAACATGTTAAACATGCATTTAAGCATACATAACTTGCATAAGCATTCACATACTTGCATAAGCATTCACAAACTTGCATAAGCATTCACATACTTGCATAAGCATTCACATACTTGCATAAGCATGCATAACTTGCATATCATGTTAAACTTGCATTTAAGCATATACATATCTTGCATAAGCATTCATAGACTTGCATAAGCATGCATAACTTGCAAATCATGTTAGACTTGCATTTAAGCATATACATAACTTGCATATGAACTTGCATAACCACCTACACATATCTTACATAACATCATACACATAACTTGCATGTGAACTTGCATAACTCACTTTGTTAAACATGCATAAATCCACTTATTAAATATGCATAAACCCACTTGTTAAATATGCATAAACCCACTTGTTAAACATGCATAAACCAACTTGTTAAGCATGCATAAACCAACTTATCAAACATGCATAAACCCACTTATTAATTATGCATAAATATAGGAAAACATAGAGTAGCATATCATTATAAATGATTCAAACTCACTAATCCTCATTTAAGACCATAAGTCTCATTACACCCAATCTATTTACTTTAACAATTGATGTTAAAGTGATAGAAACTCACCAAAACCAAGATTAGCAAGCTTATGAAGTGAAATTAGTTGCTAAATATGAAGAAGATGATGATTAGAGATTGATTAGAGAATGATTAGCTTGCAACTTCCTTCATAAATTAGTGGAGGCTCCTTCTAGGATTTAATTTGGCGGCATGAGGCCATCATTTTTATTTTTAGTATGGATTGGGGTAGGTTTAGGGTGTATTTATAGATTAAGAGAGTGTTTTAGGCCCTTAGATTAACCCTAAATTAGATTAGGTCCGTTAGATTTAGGAAATCTCTAGAACCCAGCCCAGCCCTAGCCAGAAAACCAAATCTGGTGCACCCAAACTTCTGGCTCGACACGCCGTGTCGACAGGCAAGTCGACTCCCCCTGTCGACAGGCCTGTCGACAGCCCTGTCGACATGGTCAGGGCGGGAATTTTCCCGCCTGGCCCCGCTGGTTCTAATTTGAAATCCGAATTTAAATTTCTAAATCTGTTTTAAGCTTTAATTTTTCTGCAAACTTCATTGGGCCATAACCGGGCCATACGGACTCCGATTCTCGAAAACTCGGACTCTATTTCGCGTATTTTTCCGAGACGAACGCAATGACGCAGCCCGTTACCCCTAATTCCCACATCTGAGATTATTTATCCTATTATTAGAGAATTTTAGTATTAGCTAAAATTCGGGGTGTTACATTCTCCCCTCCTTAAAGGATTTCGTCCCCGAAATCTCTAAGCTAAGGAGAATGCATATCCTACCATCCAAACAACCATCTACTCAATCCATCAAACACGGGCATCCATTGTCCTTAAAACAATTTCTAATGATGTATGAGCATATGCAAAAAGTGTGTGTATATGTTCCCTATCTAATGTATGAACATATGCAAACCATGATAGTGCAATGCATCCATTATGTATGCGAGAGAACCCTATCGACACATACAATATCTACATGAGTGCACAATCATTCACCAGAATGCATCATCCATATGATAACACAATCATTATACATCCATAAATATAGCTTCCTACACACAATTTTATGCAATATGCAATATGAAGTGATTGAGCCGATCTAGTGCCTAGAGTGTGTGTACATGCATCCACGAGCAACCACTAGCAACCACTTGCATCCACTTGCATCCATCAACCATAACATGTCTCAAACACATGTTTCAACCATAGGTTTACCCTATCTAAAGGTCAATCAGTACTAACGAGAGGATATACTAAAGATAAGATAAGTACTAGACAACGATAGAGGAGAAAGTAAAGACATACCCTCAAAAAGAAATGGGTACAATGAACGCATCTTCGCTTCCGTCTCCCAAGTTGCGTTGCTCTCATCTTCTCCCCATTGCACTTTAACTAGCC
Organism: Allium sativum; assembly: GCA_030737875.1. Lineage (NCBI taxonomy): Eukaryota > Viridiplantae > Streptophyta > Magnoliopsida > Asparagales > Amaryllidaceae > Allium > Allium sativum. Next base: position 32,454 of record JASFAX010003831.1, read on the forward strand.
GAACCTCTCGATTCCTCAATTTACTAGTCTCTGACCCAAGGATGCGAGTAGGAGCTCGACGAATAGTCGCATCACGCTCTACCTCTACATCTCTAAGCAAGCTTGGCTCTACCACCTCTGCGGTCTCATGTAAGCATTTCCTCAAATGGGACACATGGAATACATCATGTACACCACTAAGTCTGTCGGGCAACTCCACTCTATATGCCATTCGTCCAATCCTTTCCTTAATAGGAAACGGCCCAACAAACCTCGGTGCTAACTTCCCAACGGATCCAAAGCGAACCACATTTCTCAACGGAGATACTTTGACAAAAACCATGTCCCCAACCTCAAACTCCAGATCCGTCCTTCTCTTGTCCGCATAAGATTTTTGCCTATCCTGCGCTGCTTTCATCCTTCTTCGAATCAAGTCAATCTTCTCAGAAGTCTCCCTAACCATATCAGGCCCAAGCAAGATCTTATCCGTAGATTCCCACCAACATGCAGGTGATCGACAAGGCCTTCCATAGAGAGCTTCGAAAGGAGCCATACCAATACTGGACTGAAAGCTGTTATTATATGCGAACTCCACCAATGGAAGATGCTCTTCCCATGTACCTCCAAAATCTAAGATACAAAGCCTCAAAAGGTCTTCTAGAACACGATTCACCCTCTCAGTCTGGCCGTCCGTCTGAGGATGATATGCGGTGCTTAGACACAATTGAGTCCCCACTGCTTCTTGCAAACTTCTCCAGAACTCGCTAGTGAAGATAGGATCTCGATCACTCACTATGCTAGAGGGTACCCCATGCAATCGAACTATCTCTCGAAGATATACAGAAGCTAGCCATGGAGCGGTCCTCTTGCTCTTCACAGGTATGAAATGGGCGCTCTTAGTAAGTCTGTCTATCACCACCCAAATTCCTGTATTACCCTTCCTCGATCTGGGTAACCCGTCAATAAAATCCATCGAGACGCTATCCCACTTCCATTGCGGAACTTCCAATAGGTGAAGCAACCCACCAGGTTTCTTTTGCTCCGCCTTCACTTGTTGGCACACCAAGCATCGAGCGACATACTCGGCCACATCTTTCTTCATACCGGCCCAGAAGAAGACCCTCTTCATGTCTTGGTACATCTTGTCCCCACCGGGATGAATAGTCATCCTAGAACGGTGTGCATCATCAAGAATAACCTTCCTCAAACCCTCGTCTTGCGGTACACAAAGTCTATCGTCTCTACGCAAGCACCCCCTATCGTCTAGGGTGTACCTACTCAAATGGCTGGACGACTCCCCCCTTATGAGCTTCTCCACCAACTCAACCAACTGTGGGTCATCCCTCTGTGCTTCACCAATCCGCCCCAAAAGAGTAGGTCTAACTTCCAAGGAAGCTAGCAAACCGGGTACATAATCAACGGAAGGTTTGAAGTTAAACATCGAGATAAATTCCAAGCTTCGTTGTTCCACGAACAATGGACTCAAGGACAACCTCTTCCTGCTCAAGGCGTCCGCCACCATGTTACCCTTGCCAGGGGTATACGCTATCTCGAAATCATAGGATGCTAAGAACTCCATCCACCTTTGCTGTCTCAAATTCAAATCCTTCTGAGAAAACAAGTACTTCAATGATTTGTGGTCAGTGAACAATTCGAATCTCTCACCAAGAAGATAATGGCGCCAAATCTTAAGCGCAAAAACAATAACGGCCAACTCTAGATCGTGGGTAGGGTAATTCTTCTCATGTGCCCTCAACTGCCTTCCACCATAGGCTATTACCCTTCCCTCTTGCATTAAGACTGCGCCAAGTCCTGTCCCACAAGCATCAGTATAGACAACAAATGGCTTGCTCCCATCTGGCAATACTAAAACTGGAGCAGTGGTTAAAGCTCTCTTTAACCGTCGGAACGCATCATCACAATCTACGTCCCATGCGAAAACAAGATTCTTTTTCGTTAAGCGGGTTAATGGGGCTGATATCTTTGCGAAGTCTTTAATAAACTTCCTATAATAACCCGCCAACCCCAAGAAACTTCTTACTTCGGTAGCATTCTTCGGAACCTTCCAATCCTGGATTGATACTACCTTCGCGGGATCCACAGCTATCCCTTCCTTGGAGACCACGTGCCCCAAGAACCGCACTTCCTTCCTCCAGAAGTGACATTTAGAGAATTTAGCCTTAAGGCTATGTGCTCGAAGAGTCTTTAATACCTCCCCAAGATGTAGGGCATGCTCTTCTTCACTCTTAGAAAATACTAAGATATCATCCACAAAGACCACCACGAATTTATTAAGGAACTCCCTGAACACCCTACTCATCAAATCAACAAAGTATGCAGGGGCGTTTGTCAACCCAAATGGCATCACCAGCCACTCATAGAAACCATCCGGAGTTCTAAAGGCAGTCTTGTCTATGCTATCCTCAGCCACCCTCAACTGATGAAACCCCGTGGCTAAGTCCAACTGAGAAAATACTGAAGCGCCAACCAACTGATCGAAAAGATCATCAATCCTCGGCAATGGGTGTCTATTCTTCTTTGTGAGCTTGTTGAGTTCTCTATAGTCTACACAAAGTCTGAGGGACCCATCCGCCTTCGTAGCAAATACTACTGGAGCACCCCACTCCGATATACTTCGTCTTATGAACCCCTTCTCAAGCAACTCCCCTACTTGCTTATGGAGTTCCCTCCTCTCACGAGGAGCCATGTGGCGCACTGGTAAAGATACAGGTTTAGCATTATCCACCAGATATATTCGGAAGTCAATCTCCCGCTTCGGAGGTAAGCCCTTCACCTCCTCAAACACATCCGGATATTCCCGGACCACTTTAACAGATTGCAAACTCTCGACCGAAGCCTCAAGCGATTCAAGATAACTTAGCATAACAGAGTCCATGGGATTACAAGAAATCTCGAGAGTGTTACCCAAGCGGGTCATGAGCCTAACAACTCTCCTTTCGCAATCAAGAACGGCACCATTACTGGATAACCAGTCCATGCCCAAAATCAACCCATAGCCCGTGAAGCCCAACACAAAAGCATCACATCTAAACTCAATGCTAAGTATAGAAATCTTCAAACCCAAACATATCATGGACAAATAAGCGGAGCCCCCAATTGGGTTTGAAACAACCAAGGGATCATCTACCAGACTGGTGTCTAAGTGCAGTGACTCAACTAATGATGATGAGATAAACGAATGCGATGCGCCTGAATCAAACAATGTACGAACAGGATGATCAAATAGAAAAACCAGACTTTCAACGGAGATAGTTCTACCTCTCTCCTGAATCGGTGGAACCGCGAGAGGCTGCACTTGCCCCTAACCTGACCCGGTGCCATAAGAGCTTGCACCTGTCCTCCTGAGGTAGACCCCGTCCTTTGCCCCTTCTTAGGACAGTCTTTCACTAGATGCCCTGCTTTGCCACAGTGGAAGCAGCCAGTCTTCTTCTTCTTGCGACAATCCTTGCTTAGGTGGCCAGGTGTCCCACAATTGAAACACTTCTTCTTCTTGCCTTTGCCACCGTTGCCTTTCCCACCTTTGTTTTGTTGTTGTTGCTGAGGTCTCTTTTGATCTCCCTTCTTCTCGGGTGCCTTATTAGCATTGGGGCCCTTCTCTTCTTCATGCATGAGTGCCATGTCAACTAGCTTCTCAAAGGTGGCCCCCATAGGGATGTGAGTCATAGCTAACCCATGCATTGGTTCATTCAAGCCTTTCACGAACCTCAAAGCCTTCTTCTCTGGTGTATTCACCATGTCTAGGCCAAACCTTGCCAATTGATTAAACTTGTTGACATATTCCTTCACTGAGAGATTTCCTTGCTTTAGAGTCAAGAATCTTTCCATATACAAGTTTTCCTCCACCCTTGAGAGAAACTTTGCCACAAATCTTTGCCTAAAATCCGCCCAAGAGTCAACGGGGCGTTCACCATTAGTGACCTCCCACCAGAATGAGGCCTCTCCTTTCATTAACCAAGCAGCTAACTTGACTTTCTTCCCTTCTTCCATCTCAAAGATATCTATCAATTCTTCCACCTCTTTAAGCCAATCTCTAGCCTCCACAAAGGTTTCAGATCCTTGAAAAGGTTTCCCTTCCATAGCTTTCAATTCCTTGCAAGTCTTAGCAAAAGTATCCGTGCGAGGAGGAGGGGGAGGAGGAAGATCGGGTGCTACGGTTGGTGGAGGAATATTTGCTGGACCTGCAGTGGTGGCCCTAGCCTCCATCAATCTCCTATACCATACCGGTACCGTCACACCCTCCGGGAAGTTAAGATCCTCAGCCATGCTGAAACGAAAAAGGAAAGATTCAAAACGGAGAATTCGAAGGATATAGATATGGCTATTGGGGATTATGCTTTTCTTTCAAAAACTTTTCTCTTTAAAGACATGTTTTTGAAAATATCTCTTCCAAAAATGTTTTTTTTTTTTTTAGAAAAATAGTTTTCTAAAAAAAAAAAATTATCTGTTCCGGTAACCTTTGCTCTGATACCACGTGTAACACCCCACGCCCGCTATGGTCACTCTCTAAGGGAATGCCATAACATCGGTGGAGTATTTTAGTGAATATAGAACAGAAAAATTACAACAAGACAGATATAAATAGTACTTGAAATTTAAAACATCATCTCATAACAGCGGAAATAAACATGTCTGGTTACATCATAAAACCACAATAAAAGTCAAGTACAATATCCATCAAAATAAAGAAGTACATAATCCCACTCTCTCATACAATAGCCAAGACAAAAGAAAAGATAACTGGGTAACTGGAGCTTTACATCTATCCAAGCTCCTAAAGACTGGAACAGCAATCCGATCAAGCTCCACTACTGCTAGGATCCACCGTAGGACCTGAGGGTTGGGAAAAAGATAAAAACAACGGGGTCAGACATAAGTCTGAGCGAGTCCTATAACTTTAACAATACAATCATTAAAGTAACCAGAGAAGACATAAACTTGACCCACGGTAATGTCTGGGGATGAATGGCTACACTAAGCAGCTTGGTATACTTAGGATCAACTAAGATAACTGTAAAGACGCATCTACCCACCCAAGGATAATTACTACACTGCACCACACCAGTCATTCTTACTCAAAGATTGATCCCACCCAAAAACTTAAAAGAGAGATATAACTAGTAGTTTCATGTACCCCTAGCTGACCACATAGGTGCCGTCTGCCCCTATCTCCACTAGGTGTACCCCACTACTTCCCAATGATCGGCTCCCTACCGTAGATACCCGTGCTGGTCCCACAGTGGGGTGTATCACTCCCCTAAAGTGGCCACCTGATAATATCAACGGTGCACGGCTTTATATCTACACGATGCAACAACGGCTTATCTACCAGCCCGGGCCCACACACGCATATGAAACCCGTTGGACTTGCGTTGTCACCGCTAACCCGTTTTGGCCTCTTATAATCAAGCCCAATATGCGTGTCCCATCACTCGACATGGGTCGAGCCCACAAAGATACGTTTGGGATATTGGTTGAAATGGGCCCCCACAAGCTACCCACCTAAGCTTGTCACTTATCTAGTGAATCCCACTTAACCCTTTAATCATGTTTAATTACATGTTTCACTTGGTTAAGTATTCTAATCGTATTTTCTATTGCCACCCAAGGCAACCCACTAGATTCCACATGCCACCCAAGGCAACCACTAAATTTCCACATGCCACCCAAGGCACCCACTTAACCCCATATGTCCCACTACATGCCAATATGGTTAAGTGTTTCTTAATTAATTAAGACCGTGATCTCCCATAAAGACCTCCCACATTAGACTGGCTGTTATGACCGCCTGGTTAAGCCGGTAGGGTCCGGGCAGTCTTACGTCATAACAGAGTCTAACCTCGTGTCTTTACTTTAATCACTAATTTAATTTATGGCTAGGACCTCTCACATTAGGCTGACATTTGTAGCAACTGGTTAAGCCGGTTGGGTCCGGGCAGTTTTACACTACAAACGAGTCCAACCTCGTGTCTTAGTCGATTAATTACACCTAATTAATCACCCCCATATTAATTATCCCTAATTAATATCAAGTTTTTCATAACATGGGTAGACCTAACTCAATAGGTAAATTCCCATGGGGTAGACCTAACTCAATAGGTAAATTCCCAGTTATGTTAATTTATTTTTATGGTATGCTTAATCATACCCAATCATATTTTTATTAACATATTCATTACCCCATCGTTCCCCACGTAAATCGTTCTCATTTCACGACATAATAAAGGGAAAGATCCATCACAAATATCATGGGTTTAGCATATAACTTTGTCATGGGTAAGAGGATGTCAACTTGCATATATGAGCATATATTAACCCAACTACATTTAACCCAAACTTGCATATTATCATACACATATCTTGCATATCATGTTGAACTTGCATATAAGCATTCTCATAACTTGCATAACATGTTAAACATGCATTTAAGCATACATAACTTGCATAAGCATTCACATACTTGCATAAGCATTCACAAACTTGCATAAGCATTCACATACTTGCATAAGCATTCACATACTTGCATAAGCATGCATAACTTGCATATCATGTTAAACTTGCATTTAAGCATATACATATCTTGCATAAGCATTCATAGACTTGCATAAGCATGCATAACTTGCAAATCATGTTAGACTTGCATTTAAGCATATACATAACTTGCATATGAACTTGCATAACCACCTACACATATCTTACATAACATCGTACACATAACTTGCATGTGAACTTTCATAACTCACTTTGTTAAACATGCATAAATCCACTTATTAAATATGCATAAACCCACTTGTTAAACATGCATAAACCCACTTGTTAAACATGCATAAACCAACTTGTTAAGCATGCATAAACCAACTTATCAAACATGCATAAACCCACTTATTAATTATGCATAAACATAGGAAAACATAGAGTAGCATATCATTATAAATGATTCAAACTCACTAATCCTCATTTAAGACCATAAGTCTCATTACACCCAATCTACTTACTTTAACAATTGATGTTAAAGTGATAGAAACTCACCAAAACCAAGATTAGCAAGCTTATGAAGTGAAATTAGTTGCTAAATATGAAGAAGATGATGATTAGAGATTGATTAGAGAATGATTAGCTTGCAACTTCCTTCATAAATTAGTGGAGGCTCCTTCTAGGATTTAATTTGGCGGCATGAGGCCATCATTTCTATTTTTAGTATGGATTAGGGTAGGTTTAGGGTGTATTTATAGATTAGGAGAGTGTTTTAGGCCCTTAGATTAACCCTAAATTAGATTAGGTCCGTTAGATTTAGGAAATCTCTAGAACCCAGCCCAGCCCTAGCCAGAAAACCAAATCTGGTGCACCCAAACTTCTGGCTCGACACGCCGTGTCGACAGGCAAGTCGACTCCCCCTGTCGACAGGCCTGTCGACATGGTCAGGGCGGGAATTTTCCCGCCTGGCCCCGCTGGTTCTAATTTGAAATCCGAATTTAAATTTCTAAATCTGTTTTAAGCTTTAATTTTTCTGCAAACTTCATTGGGCCATAACCGGGCCATACAGACTCCGATTCTCGAAAACTCGGACTCTATTTCGCGTATTTTTCCGAGACGAACGCAATGACGCAGCCCGTTACCCCCAATTCCCACATCTGAGATTATTTATCCTATGATTAGAGAATTTTAGTATTAGCTAAAATTCGGGGTGTTACACAACGCATGCCGGAGGATAGAGTTTTCCCTTATAATAGCCAAACATGCTTGGCACGTCTAAAACAACTTATTTTGATATTACCATAAGTGTCTAGTCAGTTTAAAACACTTTCAATATAAATGTATCAATCCTTGGCGGCATAGCTACCATATACTATGTCGCCATACTAGTTTTACAATCAAAACCGCACAATGTCGTATTGGAGATTGGGTTTCCATCATGAACCAAGGCAAGGGATCGTCCTTACCGAATTTGAGACAATCTAGCCCATATCTCAGGCTCAGCCGCAACTGCACCTTGGATCTTCAGGGTCGGTCTACTCTTACGTTTGTGGATTAATAATTCCTAAACAATACATTTCCCTGCCCTATGGGGCATAAATCAAGAGCCACTAGGGACTCAAATCCGAGGTACCTCGCTTTCCAACATCCATATAAGTGAAAATGTCTGAGCTCCATACCATGACACCACTCCTAGCTAGAAAGAAACGTATGTCCTCCCTCCAGTCCTCTCCCATTTCTGGTTCATACCGGGGTGTGAGGCCCGCGAATTAACGTTGTACACAAAGCTATGCTAATTAAATCTGTGCTTTGATCATCATCCACAAGGCTCTGCTTTTCAACAAAAGCCTTTATCATTTGCATCTTAGCATGCCATACTGACAATTCATGCCATGCAACTGATGTCTATTAATATATAACCTCTAAGCTTGTACGTCTCAGAGAAGGGTGTTAAGCAAGCGAATAAATTCTCCGCTACCAAACAGATATATATTTAATAGAAATCAATTAGCATAGAATGAAATCCAATGTCAGACACACATCCATTTACAAGTCCGTTCTAGGTCTGAACGAAACCGGAGGCACCTTATTCCTCATCCCATATGTCCAATATAGGAGAGAGAGAGAGGCTCTCGCATATCCGTCAATCTCCAAGTACATCTGAATGATCACCACTTATTACCTTGTCTTGGGTGTACAGCCCAATCAAGACATCAGTAATAATCCAAACGATGTGAAGAACTCTGATCTTCAACCACCGCCTTCATCGTCGACTTTTGGTCATCGTATTAATTATTCAGAATGGGTTAAACCTGGTCTTTCCAAATAATTTGCGTACTTTATAATCAATAATAAAGTGCTATAAAAACACATCATACGCATCATTCCAATTCAGAATATTCTTTTATTCCAATATTCAT
>JASFAX010003832.1:0-2500 GCA_030737875.1 Allium sativum
GGAAATCTCGCCAGAACCGAACTTTCCCATGAGCCGGCCACGTTTCACCCAGGGTTTCTGCTTGATACGTCCTATTTTCGAAAAAACCGGAAAAATCCAACTAAAACCAAGCTTTCCTCAATTGCCCACATTTCAGCATGGTTTCTAGCTAGATTTGGCCAGTTTTCGGAAAAACTGGTGAAATCCAACCAAAACCAAACTTTTCCGAGATATCGCCCACGTTTCAGCCATGGTTTCTTCCTGATCAGTCCGTTTTCGAGAAAATAGGAAAATCTCGCAGAAACCAAAGATTCCCGTAATCGCCCATGTTTCTGCTTGATACGTCCAGTTTTCGAAAAAACTGGGAAATCTTGCCAGAACCGCACTTTCCCATGAGCGACCACGTTTCACCAGGGTTTCTGCTTGATACGTCCTATTTTCGAAAAACTGGAAAAATCCAGCCAAAACCAAGCTTTCCTGTAATTGCCCACATTTCAGCATGGTTCTAGCTAGATTGGCCAGTTTTCGGAAAAACTGGTGAAATCCAACCAAAACCAAACTTTTCCGAGATCGCACAAAAATATTTTAAAAAAATTTTTAAAAAAATTTGGGGAGGGCACTTCCCTCGAAAAACATTTTCAAAAAATTTTTTTTTAAAATTTTTTTTTTTTTAAATATTTAAAAATTAATATTTTAAATATTTAAAAAAAAAAAAAATTTCTCCGAAAAATCCACACAAAAAAATTTGTTGATCGACCAACGTTTCAGCTTGCGTTTTGCCTGATCCATTTTGGTCGATCCTTCCCCTTCCTCCTCCTCCTCACCCTCCCCCCCCCAATATAGGAATATATGGAATTTAGCCTAATATGACCCCGGTAGTCCCAAAGTGTCTCTGCTACGTAGGTAAATCCGACCACATTTTTTTTTGTGGTTTTACATGTAGTCACTGGGTTTTTTGAGTGATCTGCATGTGTTTTCCGAATCTGGCACTTTGCCAAGTGCCAAATCTGGGTACTTTGGCAAATCTGGTACTTTGCCAAATCCAAGGCGTGCCAAGCCCGATGCGCACACCGTGAAAATTCAATGTTTCACCGTGTTTATCAGCCTGGTACTTTGGCAAACCTGGTACTTTGCCAAGTGCCAAATCTGGTACATTTGCCAAATCCAAGCTGTGGCAAGCCCGATGCGCACACGTGAAAATCTAACGTTTCACCGTGTTTTTCACCATTTTTTTGAGTGCCAAAATCTGGTACTTTGGCAAATGTGGTACTTTGCCAAATCCAAGGCGTGCGGAGCCCGATTAGCACACGCGAAAATTCGATGTTTCACCGTGTTTTTTGGCCTGGTACTTTGGCAAACCTGGTACTTTGCCAAATGGCAAATCTGGTACTTTGCCAAATCCAAAGCGTGCCAAGCCCGATGCGCACACGCGAAATTTCATTGTTTCACCGTGTTTTTCAGCCTGGTACTTTGGCAAACCTGGTACTTTGCCAAGTGCCAAGTCTGGTAACTTTGCCAAATCCAAGCTGTGCCAAGCCCGATGCGCACACCGTGAAAATCCAATGTTTCACCGTGTTTTTCACCATTTTTTTGAGTGTCAAATCTGGTACTTTGGCAAATGTGGTACTTTGCCAAATCCAAGGCCGTGCGGAGCCCGATTAGCACACAGCGAAAAATCAATGTTTCACCGTGTTTTTCAGCCTGGTACTTTGGCAAACCTGGTACTTTGCCAAGTGCCCAAATCTGGTACTTTGCCAAACCCAAGGCGTGCGGAGCCCGATTAGCACACGCGAAAATTCAATTGTTTCACCGTGTTTTTCAGCCTGGTACTTTGGCAAACCTGTGTACTTTGCAAGTGCCAAATCTGGTACTTTGCAAACCAAGGCAGTGCGGAGCCCAATTAGCACACGTGAAAATTCGATGTTTCACCGTGTTTTTAAGCGCCTTTTTGAGTGCCAAATCTGGTACTTTGCAAAGTGCCAATCTGGTACTTTGCCAAACCTGGTACTTTGCCAAAACCAAGCCGTGCCGAGCCCGATGCGCACACGTGAAAATCCAATGTTTCACCGTGTTTTTTCACCATTTTTTGAGTGTCAAATCTGGTACTTTGGCAAATGATGGTACTTTGCCAAATCCAAGGCGTGCGGAGCCCGATTAGCACACGCGAAAATTCGATGTTTCACCGTGTTTTTCAGCCTGGTACTTTGGCAAACCTGGTACTTTGCCAAGTGCCAAATCTGGTACTTTGCCAAATCCAAGGCGTGCCTAGCCCGATGAGCACACGTAAAAATTCAATGTTTCACCGTGTTTTTAAGCCTTTTTGAGTGCCAAATCTGGTACTTTGCAAAGTGCCGAATCTGGTACTTTGCCAAACCTGGTACTTTGCCAAAACGAAGCCGTGCCGAGCCCGATGCGCACACGTGAAAATCCAATGTTTCACCATGTTTTTCACTATTTTTTGAGTGCCAAATCTGGTACTTTGGCAATCCAAGGCGTTGCCAAGCCCGATTAGCACACGTCG
>JASFAX010003833.1:0-41333 GCA_030737875.1 Allium sativum
TTGATTTTTCCTTTACTTTGATCTTTAAGTTATTAAAAACAATAATAAAAATATATAATCTTTTTCTATTTGTAGCTAAATAAAAATACGATTTTATTTATTAGAATGAGGTTGGTAAAAATATAATTTTTATGTTTACACCAAAATTTGGTCAAAACAACGAAATATTGCTTAACAAGTCACCTAATCGAAGGCGAGATGCTTAGAAAGCACGTCACCTTTTCAGAGCAAGATGTAAGTAGGTTTTTACAATTGTGTGAGGCCATATCCAAAATCTAAGAACATCAAAATACAAAAAGAACACAAGAGTTTATAGTGGTTCGACTCTTATGCAAGTCTACGTCCACTTAGAAGATAGAATCTCATTAATCACCAAGAGTTTTACAAAATTCTTTCACTTATACATTCATAAAGTCTCTGTTGACAAGCACTATCCTTTTCACTCCTTTGAGAATGGTAGGAAGCTTGAAGAATTTATGCTATCTCCTCCATAGAAGCCATGATCATGAGCTTGGTAGATCTTCGATGAATTGTGAGAAGAGATGTTGAAAATGCTTGAAGATGCCCAAAGAGCAATTTGACAGCACCTCCTCGTGGTTCCTCAGAAAGTCCCCCTTTAAGTGAGTGGAGGTAGGGTGCTATTTATAGGTGAAGGAATGGATGAATCTTCAATTCAGGCTACGGGTCGGGTTTTTTCAGGTATTTACGAAGATGCCACTGCCAGTTGTCAGGTCGTTTCTAGCATTTTGACCGACCAGGGGCCTCCGCTGGAAGAAAATACAATCAGGAAGATGAATTAACGAGGCAGACCGACCAGGAGGCTTAGATGCGGAGCGGACCGACCAGATGTGGAGCGGGATCCGACCAGATGCGAACGAATGACCAGAAAGCTCAAACCAAAAAGTGGACTGACCCTAAACCCTTGGGCTATGGTCGGAGCGATCAGAAGCTAGCGATCGACCAAATCAGCATGGAGATGAGAGGGACCAGAGACCTTCCGCATTTGGAGCGACCAGGACCTTGTGCCTTTGGAGCGACCAGTGCCTTTGAGCATTTGGGAGCGACCAGGACCCTTGTGCCTTTGGAAGCGACCAGTGCTTTGAGCATTTGGAGCGACCAGGACCCTTGTGCCTTTGGAGTGACCAGTGGCTTTGATTCAGGGCGGAGCGGTCAGAACCTCATGATTAGTGAACTCAACGTAGGTGACAAAAGAACCGAACACTTTTTGAGATCTTCAGGACCGACCATTTTCGTGGCATTGCAGAACCAGCCGTCTTTAGAGGATCACTGAACCGACCCCCTCTTGGAATTACAAAACCGACCCGTACACAATTGTTGATAATGAATCGATCAATTCAGATGGATAACATTTTGCCCCTCGGAGTTCCATAATTTTTTACGAAAAAACTATGGACTTCGAAATATTTATATTATACGCCCATGGATTGTATCGACCAGTTTTGACCAGGGGTCGGTTCTCTCAGGGGTTGGTTTTCTCCAATTTTGATTAAGGGTCGGTTTCAAAGTTGGTTCGCAGGGGGTCGATTTTTTCTCCAGTGAATACCGAAGGTGGTTGGTCGTCCTGGCTATATATCTTCCCTTTGACCCTTGGTTGTCCTCTACTTTTCCTAAGACCGAAAATTTCTTATTTTAATGGTGGCAACCCTCTGACGAAAATTCTCTAATCTTCATTTGTTCCACCAATTTAATCCGGGAAAACAATCTATCCACGATCACTCTCCCCGATTCTCTGTCATGTGCTCGAATCTGCACCTCGTCAAGCCTGGAAATTCAGTCCAAACTTCTTCAACTAGTTAATTTAATCGTAAGTATATGCTTCTATTTCTTTGTTAACTCGAGAATGATGAATGTAGGCTTTTTGAATTTAGCTGGAGTCTTCGAGGTTGAACCATATTCGGATCAGTTTTGGTGTATGATTGCAACTTGATTGTAGAACCCTTGAATTTGAAATCCTTTGTATATTGAAATGCTTGTCAATAATATAGAACTAATTTGTTCGTTTTGAATTTGCGGATGATAATTTTGAAATAAAAACCCTTGTAGTTCTTCTTTGATGATGGTCGCAATGTATTTGCTGAAAATGTTTAAATGGCTTGCGCATTGCATGATTTCCACTTAAACCATTATTTTTCGATGTTTTCACTATGCATTCACTTTAAACATTCATGGTCTCTTCCTATTGTGCGATCGGCTTTCATATTAATCGTAGAAACCGACTAACCCTATGATGTTTTTACCGACCAAATAGGAGCTAGTTGTGCGCGACCAGGTATTTACTGGTTTTAGAAGCGACCAGGTGCTTTACTAGTTTTGAGCGACCAGGGCTTGACTGGTTTGGAGCGACCAGGTGCTTTAGCTTGCCATGGCCGACCCTGCTCGAACTCACATGATATCCTTGTAACTTGTTCGTCAAACATACATGTTTGGAGATATGCTCATTCATCATAATTAACAAAAATGTACGAACATTCTCTTCCTTTTACGTAGGATGGATCCAACACCCAGCAAGATGAAGAAACGCTTCGATCTGGACGAAGGGAATACTGGCCAGCCCTCAGTGACTTCTCCCATGCTTGTTGCCCCCACCTGTTCAAATATTCAATCGATTATAAATAGGCCTCCTTATGCATTGAGGGCTTGCAATTCTAAGCTGGCTAAACGGCTCCTTGATTGGGATTTGTATGGGATTTCCTGCGACTATGAGGTATCGCATGGTGATCGGCAGATAACATCCTACGATATCATGGTGGTTAAAACTAGACTGATTGGGTGCATGGAAGATACACTGCGCCAATTCGAGAAGCAAATGGACCTGCTTAAAGACCATACTACGAGGAAAATCCATGGCTGGCATGGTTTGGCTGAAGATCTTCAAAGACTTTACCGGGAGAGTCTTGATTGCATTGCCGCTCTGGAGGCTGATAAGGTTAAGCTGATCCGCGCTCTGAGGAACCGAGATGCTCTTGTTGCTGCTCTTCCAAAAGGGGACATTGAACTGGTGGAACCATCCAAAAGGAGATCTGTTGGTGATGCTTCTACATCTGGGTCCGTCCCGGTGAAGAGGAAGGTAGGACGCCCCAGGAAAAACCCGAAGGCATAGCTTGTTTCTCTTGATGACTTTTGGCTCGGTGGATTTTATGTCTAGACCGGTTGTATTAAGCGAGTCCCGGTCCTCGCGTTTAACTTCTATGCTTGTCTTATGTTGGTACACTGTGACCTTTATATCAGCGATGTAGGTTGACTTTCTATGTTTGAATGTGACATATCAATGCTCTGTGTTCTTGTACTTTGAACTTTGTCGTTACTTTTTTCTGCATATTCTGGTTTGTACACCACGCTTGCACATCACATTTTACACGTTTTGCTTGTTTATGGATTTTTCAATTATATATGGTTGTAATGATCCTTTGACACATGAAGAATCAAACAGTTACTTTCGGCTTTATGATATGATATGCCCCCGTACCAATGGATTGTTTCAACCCTGATATAACGGAAATGAACTTAAAAATTGGATGCTTTACGTTGTAATTAGCATTTAAAAAGCGTTTGTCATCGCATTGCGACATTCGGAGCTTTTTATTCTTCATACGAACTTTACATGTATTATTTGGAATTCCCCATTTTTTACATTTAGGCGGACTAGATATTGAGAAATAAGTGGGCACCTCTGGAAGAGGTTTTTTGCCCAATTTGTGACGTCATTTGGTCAGATGTTCACTGACCTCTACAGTCGATCGGGTGCCCCCGGAGAGGTCTTGGGTTAAAGACTCAGTTTGGCAATAACGTGGCCAGTTTTTTGCTGACTTTAAGTTACTTGACTGAGCACCCCCGGAGAGACTTTGGGTTAAAGACTCAGTTTGGTAATAACGTGGTCAGATTTGTACTAACTTTAAGTTATTTGACTGAGCACCCCCGGAGAGGTTTTGGGTTAAAGACTCAGTTTGGTAATAACATGGTCAGATTTGTACTGACTTTAAGTTATTTGACTGAGCACCCCCGGAGAGGTTTTGGGTTAAAGACTCAGTTTGGTAATAACGTGGTCAGATTTGTGCTGACTTTAAGTTATTTGACTGAGCACCCCCATAGAGGTTTTGGGTTAAAGACTCAGTTTTGGCAATAACGTGGTCAGATTTGTACTGACTTTAAGTTATTTGACTGAGCACCCCCGGAGAGGTTTTGGGTTAAAGACTCGGTTTTGGCAATAACGTGGTCAGATTTGTACTGACTTTAAGTTATTTGACTGAGCACCCCCGGAGAGGTTTTGGGTTAAAGACTCAGTTTGGTAATAACGTGGTCAGATTTGTACTGACTTTAAGTTATTTGACTGAGCACCCCCAGAGAGGTTTTGGGTTAAAGACTCAGTTTGGTAATAACATAGTCAGATTTGTACTGACTTTAAGTTATTTGACTGAGCACCCCCGGAGAGATTTTGGGTTAAAGACTCAGTTTGGTAATAACGTGGTCAGATTTGTACTGACTTTAAGTCATTTGACTAAGCACCCCCGGAGAGGTTTTGGGTTAAAGACTCGGTTTGGTAATAACATGGTCGGATTTGTACTGACTTTACGTTATTTGATTGAGCACCCCCGGAGAGGTTTTGGGTTCAAGACTGTGTCTGCCTAGTTCCACGGAGTGGGTATTGATTTTGTTGGACCTTTGAGTTGATCGAGATGCCTCGGTTATAAATCCATAACCCTAGGTCGATCCTCTCGAATGATACTCCTTTGGTGGAATTTTAGCGAGTCTTCTTTGATTTTACTCCATTGGTTTCTCTCGCTGATTGGCCTTGGTGTTTTGTTCTTCTTTTTTATCTTATGGAGATATTCCTCACTTACCGTATTTCGACGAGAGTGCTTTATGGATCCATGTGCTTAATTTTTCCTTTTGGACTATGCTATGAACTAACACCAGGCTTTCATTGGGGAATGAACCAGCGAATTTTTCTTTTAATTATGTCCTGTAATCAGAAATCATAACTGAACATCTTTGAGTATATAATCAAAGGTATGCAATGTATAGACAGGAGTCAAAAGAGTTGTTTTACTCATATTCATGTAATTTCATACAAAGTATCCGTTATATTCATAGAAAAACACAAAGGAATATGAGCCAAAAGAGTTATTTGAAATAACGCCGGAGGTGATCATTGTTCCAGGCCCTTGGGACTTCTATTCCATCTATAGTCCTGAGCTTAAAGGTGCCGTCGAGGAGCTTTTGATCGATGACAAATGGACCTTCCCAGTTGGGGCTAAAAACTCCTGTTGCGGTCATGATCTTATTTAACACTAAGTCTCCCACTTCGAATGTTCTATGCCTGACCTTTTGATTGAAGCGTCGGGCAATTCTCCTTTGATGGGCGACTATCCTAAGCTCCGATTCAGTCCTTTTTTCTTTGAGTAAATCGAGGGCTTCAAGCTGCAACTTTTCATTCTCTTTCTGGTTAAAGTGAATTATGCGGTGAGTAGGAACCTCTAACTCCACAGGTATCATTGCTTCCGATCCAAATGCCAGAGAGAATGGAGTATGCCCCATCGCAGTTTTATGAGTCGTACAGTAAGCCCATAGTGCAAGCGGCAGTTCTTCAATCCAGTTACCCTTAGCTTTCTCGAGACGCTTCTTAATGGTGGATTTCAGGATTTTGTTGATTGCTTCAACTTGCCCGTTAGCCTGCGGGTGGGCAACTGCTGCGTAGCTTTTCTGAATGTGATATTTGTCACAAAAGTCTTTGAACTCATCGCTTTCAAATTGTGTGCCATTGTCGGTGATGATCTTCTGCGGAATTCCAAATCTGCATATGATGTTTTTCAAAACAAAATTGATCACTTTTCTTGATATGATGGTTGCCAGTGGCTCAGCTTCCGCCCATTTAGTGAAATAGTCCACAGCAACTATGGCGTACTTGAAACCGGATTTTGCAGTAGGTAATACTCCAATCAAATCTATGCCCCAGACAGCGAATGGCCAAGGACTCAACATTTGTGTCAACTCAGTCCATAGAGCTCTCGGAATCTTTGCAAATTTCTGGCATTGGTCGCCTTTTTTAGCAAAGATCATAGAGTCGAGATTTACCTCTGGCCAGAAGTATTCATATCGAAGAACTTTTTTGGCTAGAGTTTGTCCAGCTACATGTCTGCCACAATCTCCTCCATGTAATTCTGCCAGGATTGCTTTGGATTCCTCCTTTGTTACACATCGTAGCAAAGGCGTTGAATATCCTCTCCTGTATAAGTGACCATCCTGAACGAGATACAAACGGGACTTTCGGAGCAACTTCTTGCAATCCTTCGGGTTTTCAGGAAGTGTCCCATAGAGTATATAATTCTTGATGGGGGTCATCCACGAGTATGGCTCGTCAGCTGTCTCCATAACCCAATCTATATCAGATTCTTCAACACTGGAACTAGATAAAACTTCAACTGGAACTAGGCCGAAGATTTGAGGATCTCCGGTACTAGCCAGCTTTGATAAAGAATCGGCTTTCCAATTTTCTCCTCTAGGGATATGAGAGATAGAATAGTACTCTAGATTGTCAAGAAACTCTTTGACTTTGCGTAGAAACGTTGGAAGATTTCCGCTCTTGGTCTCAAATTCACCTTTGATTTGAGAAACCATTAACTGTGAATCGCTGAAGATCAACAAACTCCTCAGGCTTAACTCTTTCGCAACTCTCAATCCTCCAAGCAATGCTTCATACTCGGCCTCGTTGTTTGTGACTGGGAATTCGAATCGTAGAGCACAACATATCTGTCGTCCTTCTGGAGTTTCAAACACGATTCCTACCCCCAGCACAGTATTCATTCCTAGCACCATCAACGAAAAAGTTTCCATCTGGTAACCAACTCATTGGTTTCTTCCATTTCCTCTACTCTATCAGTGAACTCGGCAATAAAATCAGCTAGGGCTTGCCCATTTATTTCTTTCCTAGGGTGATGAGTGACATCGTACTGACTGAGCTCAATATTCCATTTTAGTAACCTCCCTTAGGTTTCTGGACGGAACAACACTTGTTTCAAAGGTTGATCTGTAAGGACCTTGATAGAGTGAGATTGGAAATAAGGCCTGAGCTTCTGTGATGCAATAAGCAAAGCATATGCAAGCTTTTCGATCTTCGGATAATTCATCTCTGCCCCGGTAAACCTTTTGCTGACGTAGTATACCGGCCACTGAATTTTATTTTCTTCCCTGACGAGGGCTGCGCTTAGAGCATGGGATGATACTGCAAGATATAGGAACAGGCTTTCTCCATCTTTTTGTTTTGACAGCATCGGAGGTGATTCCATGTGCTTGATAAGATCCTCAAATGCTTGCTGGCATTCAGGAGTCCACTGGAAATTCTTCCTTTCCTTTTTCAATGCATCAAAGAGGGGAATGCACCTGTCCGTTGCCTTTGAAATGAAGCGGCTTAAAGCTGCCACCTTGCCATTCAAACTTTGGAGTTCCTTTTTAGTCCACGGAGCTCGCATTTCTCGCAAGGCAAACACTTGTGTTGGGTTTGCTTCAATGCTCCGTGCGTTGACCATGAAGCCAAGAAACTTTCCTGAAGCTACACCAAATGAACATTTGAGTGGATTTAGCTTCATGCGGTATCGCCTTAGGATTTGAAACATTTCGTCAAGGTCTTCCATATGACTTTTTGCTTCCTTGGATTTTACCAACATGTCATCAACAAAGACCTCCATGGTTTTTCCAATTTGCCCTTTGAACATCGAATTCACCAGACGTTGATACGTGGCACCTGCATTTTTCAAACCAAACGGCATTACCTTATAACAATACAAACCGTGATCAGTTATGAGACTAGTACAATCCTGGTCTGGCTCATGCATCATGATCTGATTGTAGCCTGAATATGCGTCCATGAAAGACAACAGTTCATGCCCCGCCGTTGCATCGACAAGCTGATCAATTCGAGGTAGGGGGAAACTGTCTTTTGGGCACGCTTTGTTTAGATCAGAATAATCAACACACACCCGCCATTTGCCGTTTGACTTTTTTACAAGAACTGGGTTGGACACCCATTTAGGATAGGTGGACTCGCGAATGAAGCTGTTCTTTAATAGCCTATCCACTTTATCCTCCAAAGCCTTTGACCTCTCAGGGCCTTGCATCCGTCTTTTTTGTTTCACAGGATGTATGCTAGGATCAATGTTCAGCTTATGCACAATCACTTCTGGAGATATTCCACACATATCTGAATGGTTCCAAGCAAAGACATCCAAATTCGTCTTTAGAAAAACAATCAATTCTTTTCGCAGCAAAGGATCCAACTGAGAGCCTATCTTTACCACCTTATCTGGATCATTATCATGGACCTGTATAGAAATGGTAGCTTCAGCTGGTGCTGCCCTTTCCTTCCCTGCACCGGTTTTTCGCGGATCCATATCTTCTTGCATGTCGTTGTATTCTCCAGCACAGGGGGAGGTCATTAATTGCTATAAGGGGGCTTCATGGATGCAGAGAGGAGTCTCCACATCCTTCTTGATGTCATACTTGCGAGCTTCAATCAACTCTGCCATATAGCAGTCTCTCGACTCTTGAGGATCTCCTTTGATTACTCCCACTCCGTTTGCAGTTGGGAACTTCATCATCAAACACCATGGAGCAAGAGCTATCTTGAAAGCAGCTAGTGCTGGTCTTCCCAAAAATGCATTATACCCTGACAGTGAGTCTATTATCACAAAAGACTGCATCATGGAAACTTGCTTCTTCCCCTCACCAGGCTCTACGAGGAGATCGATTACACCAATAGGCTGAGTTGGTACACCAGTGAAACCGTGTATTTTATTTTTACTTGCTCGCACATTATCCATGGACCACCACATTTTAGAGAAAGTATTGTAAAACAGGACATTTACAGATGCCTCATTATCAATCAGTACCTTCTTCACTATTGCTGGACCCAAGCCAATAGTGATCACCATTGGGTCAATGGTTGGAGTCAATATTCTACTGGAATCCCGATCTCGGAATACCATATCTTCCCATGACGTTTTTGGTATTTTCCAACGAAGTGAGTTACTGCAAACTTCAAATCCATTTTCTTTTGAAGCACTGCCTAGTTCATTTGTATACCTGACAATATCCTCCCAGGTATCTCCTGCAGGATGAGGTCCACCACTGATTGTGTTGACAACAGGTCGAGAAACATTTGCAGGTGTTCTTCCGTCTTGACTTGGATGAATCTGCTGCCCTTGAGTAGGCTCAGTATCCGACGAACGTTTCACGTACTCCTGAAGACGGTTCTTTCTTATCAACTCTTCAATTAGATTCCTCAAGTGCCGACACTCATTTGTGTCATGACCTGGTCGATTATGAAATCGGCAAAACCTCCCTGAATTTGCAGCTTTTTCGGACACCTTTATTGGTTTCGGGCTCGGATAATCCTCCGTAGCTTTAGTTGTCATGTATATGTGCTCAAGCATATCATTTAATGGAGTAAGGTCCGTAGGCTTGAAGAAGCGTCGCTTTTTAAAATCCTTATCGTTCTTGGCATCATTACCGTTTCCTCTTTTTTGCCCCCCCACCTGAATTTATCTGATCGGTTTTTGTAGAAGCTTCTTTTTTCTCCAGAACCACATTAGTTTTGGTCTTGCCAACAGAGTAAATGGGATCATCTTCAAGAATCATGTATTCCTCGGCTTTGTCATAGAATTTCTCTAATGTGTTGGGCTTCTTTCTCTTTAACCACCTTCCAAATTCAGAATGTTGATCTATGCCCCCCTTCAAGGCCATTAGAATTAGCTTTGGCTCGTGGGTCCCTACTTCAGCAGCGACAGCATTAAAACAACTTAGAAAAGATCAAATCGTTTCACCCGGGGCTTGTTCCAACTCGTTAAGGAACATAATATCTCTAACCTTCGTTGTCTAGAGGCGGAATTGGTCTTGAAACCATCTTGCTAGTGTGAAAAAATTATCAATAGATCTGGGAGGCAATTTAGTGAACCATAATGATGCTACTCCTTCCAAGTACACTAGAAAGTACAAACACTTAAGCTCGTCGGTTGCTTGGGCCCCATCCATGTGTTGGTCGTATCGAAACAAAAACACATTGGGGTCGCCTGTCCCATTGTAGGCTTGGATTGTAGGTGGCTTGAATTTCCGTAGGAAGGTTGCCTTTTTGATTCTCTCAGTGAGAGGGGTTTTTGATGGCGCGAACTCCCATTCAGCCTCATTATTATTTCGAGATTTGCTTTCTTTCATAAGCTATTGGACCATTTTCAGGAGGCGTTCCCTCTCGTGGAGGCTATCTGTGGGGCAGACGCTTTTGTCTTGACCGGCAGCTTGCCTAAGCAAGCCATCACGGTTGTGACTCCGGGGTCCTGGTCTTTCATCATTAGAAAGTGCCGCTTTGGCAGAATTGGCCGCTTGACGAGAAGTAATCCCCGCGTTATGGTTCCGATCAACATGCTTTGAATTCATGCTTTCCTTTATTAGGATCAGAGATTTGTTGGATAGATTTTTCTCGGTTCGGACTAGTGGAAGAAGATCCGTTAGCCTCTGCATGAGCAGGCCTTGTGGCTACCTTTGCTTTAGCGGTTTGAAGAGCAAAGAGTGAATCTAGCCTTGCCATTATGGCTTTGTTAGCTATTTCCTGTTGTTGTGTCAGACCTGCGACGGCTTGATCAAGCTCGCCTCTTGTGACATTCACGCCTCCATTCGATGTTTCGCCTACTTCAAACCGGTTAACGGCGGGGGTTTCATCTCGATTTCCCTCGTTAGATGCTCTAGCCCTTACTTCCTTATTTGTTTTAGCGCCATTATTTCAGAAAGCATCTTGAACTTTGAGGATAGTTCGTCAGAAGGCCCAACTCGTAGATTCGAGTGGCCTATTTTGAGACTAGGCTTAAAAGCTCCACTAGGCTTAAAAGCTCCAAGATCTTCACAATATACTTGATGTCAGAAAGTAGATCGGCCCCACGATGGGTGCCTTATTGTTTACACCAAAATTTGGCAAAACAACCGAAATATTGCTTAACACGTCACCAAATCGAAGGCGAGATGCTTAGAAAGCACGTCACCTTTTCAGAGGCAAGATGTAAGTAGGTTTTTACAATTGTGTGAGGCCATATCCAAAATCTAAGAACATCAAAATACAAAAAGAACACAAGAGTTTATAGTGGTTCGAGTCTTATGCGAGTCTACGTCCACTTAGAAGATAGAATCTCATTAATCACCAAGAGTTTTACAAAATTCTTTCACTTATTCATAAAGTCTCTTTTGACAAGCACTAATCCTTTTCACTCCTTTGAGAATGGTAGGAAGCTTGAAGAATTTATGCTATCTCCTCCATAGAAGCCATGATCATGAGCTTGGTAGATCTTCGATGAATTGTGAAGAAGAGATGTTGAAAATGCTTGAAGAGGCCCAAAGAGCAATTTGATAGCACCTCCTCGTGGTTCCCCGGAAAGTCCCCCTTTAAATGATGGAGGTAGGGTGTTACTTATGGGTGAAGGAATGGCTGAAATCTTCAATTCAGGCTACGGGTCGGTTTTTTCAGGTATTTACGAAGATGCCACTGCCAGTTATCACCAGCTGTCAGGTCGTTTCTAGCATTTTGACTGATCAGGGGCCTTCGTTGGTAGAAAATACAACCAGGAGGCTGAATTAACGAGGCCGACTGACCAGGAGGCTTAGATGCAGAGCGGACCGACCAGATGCGAACGAATGACCAGAAATATCAAACCAAAAAGCGGACTGACCCTAAACCCTTGGGGCTGGTCGGAGCGATCAGAAGCTAACGATCGACCAAATCAGCATGGAGATGAGAGCGACCAGAGACCTTCCGCATTTGGAGCGACCAGGACCCTTGTGCCTTTGGAGCGACCAGTGGCTTTGAGCATTTGGAGCGACCAGGACGCTTGTGCCTTTGGAGCGACCAGTGGCTTTGAGCATTTGGAGCGACCAGGACCCTTGTGCCTTTGGAGCGACCAGTGGTTTGAGCATTTTGAGCGACCAAGACCCTTGTGCCTTTGGAGCGACCAGTGGCTTTGATTCAGGGCGGAGCGGTCAGAACCTCATGAATAGTGAACTCAACGAAGGTGAAAAAAGAACCGAACACTTTTTGAGATCTTCAGGACCGACCCATTTTCGTGGCATTGCAGAACCGGCCGTCTTTTGAGGATCACTGAACCGACCCCCTATTGGGAATTACAGAACCGACCCGTACACAATTGTTGATAATGTATCGATCAATTCAGATGGATAACATTTTATTTGAACAGCGTGAAAAGACTGTATTGGATTTACAAATGGATTCAGGCGATTCAGCAGTTCAACAGCAAAGCACGGCGGAGTGGAACCCTCTGTGAGAACTTCTCACTTTAAATCTTCTTTTCTAGTTATAAATATATACTAGGATGAAGACGGTGCTTAGCAGCACCCGACACCCGTCATCCACAGACCATGGATGGCTTGTATGTTTGATTGTTTGATGTGTTTTGAAAATTGATTGTGTGATGTGAAATGAAATAAAATATTTATATAGTTAAAAATATTTTGTCGTTAAAAATATAATTTTTAACGGGTATGTGAATGAATAAAAATATGTGTTTGTTGATTTGAAACCCCACACGGGTATTGGGATGATGTTTGGCATACACTAATCCCAATTATTTCGTTGTATGTTGATCAATTGGTCGACAGACTGTGTAAGCATTAATTATACACAGTCTGTCGACCAATCGATCAACATACAATGAAATAATTGGGATTAGTGTATGCCAAACATCATCCCAATACCCGTGTGGGGTTTCAAAGCAACAAACACAGATTTTTATTTATTCACATACCCGTTAAAAATTATATTTTTAACGATAAAATATTTTAAACTATATAAATATTTTATTTCATTTCACATCACACAATCAATTTTCAAAACACATCAAACAATCAAACATACAAGCCATCCATGGTCTGTAGATGACGGGTGTCGGGTGATGCTAAGCACCGTCTGCATCCTAGTATATATTTATAACTAGAAATGAAGATTTAAAGTGAGAAGTTCTCACAGAGGGTTCCACTCCGCCGTGCTTTGCTGTTGAACTGCTGAATCGCCTGAATCCATTTGTAAATCCAATACAGTCTTTTCACGCTGTTCAAATAAAAATTATATTTTTACTACCTCATTCTAATAAATAAAAATCGTATTTTTATTTAGCTACAAATAGAAAAGATTATATTTTTTATTGTTTTTAATAACTTAAAGATCATATTAAAGGAAAATTCAATTTTAAATACACAAAATTCGCTAAAATCGCCAAAATAAAATTTTTAAATTGGCTTGCATTTCCGGGTTGTTACACCTTGGCTCTTCTAACGCACACCTTAACCTCTGTGAGCCCAGGAGGATCATCTGCAACCTCACAGAGGGATACCAAGAGTACCCTCATGTCCCCTCGAAGCCGCGTGCTTCGTAACCCAGTTCGTTGGAGCCTTCTTCATGATCAGATGGACATTCACTCCTCCTCGTGTTCTACTTGGCTTTCTTGACTAAGGTTTACTACTTAGTTCTCTTAACTAAGGCTTACTACTTAGTTTCCTGAATCGTTAGCTTTCTTAACTAAGGTTCACTACTTAGTTCCCTGAATCATTAGCTTTCTTAACTAAGGTTTACTACTTAGTCCTCTTAATCGTTCGTTTTCTTAACTAAGGTTTACAACTTAGTCCTCTTAACTAAGGTTTATTACTTGGTTCTCTTAACCAAGGTTTGATACTTAGTTTCTATTACTTAGTTATCTTTAACTAAGGTTTGTTACTTAGTTCCTTTTAACTAAGGTTTACCAATGAATTCAAGCATGACTTAAGTTCTCTTTATCAAATGATAGCGTATCGGTGTTTTCCCACATTTCCAGCTTAGATTAACTTATTTCATGGTATAAGTCGTCCCACCCTTCGAGTCTTGTATTACATCTTAAGTCATATTCATTTTTTAACCCTAGGATAAGTTTATCTATTATTTAATCTTATCATTCCCCACTTTTCCTTGCTTTGATACTGTTATATAGGTTAAGTTTGCCCATGTGTCCAAGTTGACTTAACCCCCAATCACGTATTTAGTTCAACCCACGTACCATTCTAAATTGGTTAAGTGTTCTCTATCAGTTCATGTTGACTTAACCCGCCCATATATCATGTCAAATTGGTTAAGTGTTATCTAGCGGTTCACGTTGACTTAATCCACCCATATATCATGTCAAATTAGTTAAGTGTTGTCTAGTATTTCATGTTGACTTAACCTTACCATACTAGCATGTGTCATTAGCATTAATTAATTATTAATGCCCAACCTCTCACATCAGACCTATTGTTGCGGCCACTGGATGTGCCGGTTGGTTCCGGGCAGGATTACACCACAACTCAATCTAACCTCGGGTTTCAAGCACATTATGACTAACTTCTCACATTAGAACCTATTGTTTGCAGTCATTGGATGTGTCGGGCGGTTCTGGGAAGGATTACACCGCAAACTCATTCTAACCTCGAGTTAGCCATGTTTCATGTTTAGCCAATTAAAAATTCATGTCTATTCTAGGTGTCATAGGCCAATTATAAATTTACAAGCATGTTCATGTTCATTCTAGATATCAAATGTCAATTACTAATTCGCAAGCATGTTTATGTTCAAGTTATGCCATTATTGTCAATTTCATGTTATGTGTCGAGTTCCATAATTACATAAAAACCTGGTTTGTCCAACATATTCCATTTTTAATTATGTTTCTAGGATCTTAACGGCATATCCAATTTTCAAGTCTCAAATTCAAGCTTTACCCAAAAACACCAATTTATGTTCATGCTTATAATCCCGTTAATAGGCTATACCTATTATTCCAGTTTCCCATACATGTGTTCTCAACAGGTTGCTATCATTCCTCATATGTTGGTTAAGCTTATTCATATGTCAAGTGCTACTTAACCCATTTCTACTTTGCTTACACAACCATTCGTGTAATAATCTTTTTACCCAAATTGCCTAATTCATCGATTAAATCTCAAGCTCTTCCCAAATAACTATAATTTACGCGCTGTTGACCTTGGCTCGAAGGTAGCCAAAGTTTCAAAAATAAAAAGGAAGAATGGGGAAGAGGAATAGATTAAGCATACAAAGATTATTTTTAATTGCAACATGAATTTTAACTGCGCAATGACGAACGATAATAATACTATTATGCATGAAGTGTATTGTAATCCCACTCACTGATTTAAGAACGGATCTTGAATTCTGGGATCTGATTTCTGAAACTAAAAAGCTATCCCTTGACGTAGATTATCGATCCTCTAATTTAGATTTGATTCTTAGAAAATAGTTGTTGAAGTCATTGAATTAGCCTTTGATTCTCTACTTGAATTCTAACGAAGAACTTGAGCAGCATAACCCCGTCTTTGATTTATTTTGATCTGAATTAGGGAAGAGTATAGGCATAATGAAGATGTGTAGAGAAAATTGTAGCCTTAGGGGTGTTTGTATAGGTGCTCAAGACCTTATCGTACACGCAACGCTGAGTCAGCATTGAACCCAGTTAACAAAATAGTCCAGGTTCGCAGATGAATCTAGCCAAATCTTATTGTACACGCAGCGCTGAGTCAGCATTGGGTCCCGCAAGCTGTTTTGGCACAGAAATTCGAATTTCGAATGT
Source organism: Allium sativum (assembly GCA_030737875.1). NCBI lineage: Eukaryota > Viridiplantae > Streptophyta > Magnoliopsida > Asparagales > Amaryllidaceae > Allium > Allium sativum. The sequence continues at coordinate 15,660 of JASFAX010003833.1, forward strand.
TTGAATTATTTTGGCGTAGAAATTTGATTTTTCTTATATGTATACAATTACTCTACCGACCAATTTACGCGTATATATATACACACAATTTTCATTTTATTTTCAAAATTCAAACGATGTTGCACCGTTATTTGATTCTTTCCATATTTCATTGACTGTAGCCTTATCTTGAATTTTATCTTTTGTGTACATATATTTATGAATATATATATATATATATATATATATATATATATATATATATATTCTCATATATATACATATATTTTCTTTATTTCCTTATATATATGTTCTTATCCGTTCAAATTTTGAATTTGTATACGTACATATATTTGCATGTTCAGTTAGCCCTCTCTAAAACAAAGATAAAAATTATGCCGCCGTCGGGGTTTGAACCCCCGACCTCCATGTTACAAATCCAATGTATTAACCAACTGAGCTATGAAGTCTTTTATTAATAAGTCTTAGAACAATGATAATTATCGTTCTCTCCTTACTTCTCTTTTTCATGTTAGTTACAATACTTAAATTAAACAATTGCATGAATCTTTTTCTTTTAATGTTAATGAATTATGTTTGCAAATCAGTGCATGCAACATATTTACATTGCATGCAACCAATCCTTTCTTTCTTTTAATGCATGCATTACATTTTTTTTCTAGTGCATGTATTTATTACATGCAATCCTTATTTTATTCTTTATTTTGTACTTTAATTTGTTTGTGTGTGTATATGTATATATATATATATATATATATATATATATATATGTATATATATATATACACATATACATATATATATATATATTTCTCTTGTGCGTATACAAACTTCTAGGCTTAATAGCTTCTTCATTTGATGTCCGTTTAATGCAAACCAGATGTCTATCTTGACCAGAATTCCGAGACGAACGCAATGGTGATGTCCGTTTTACTTAATTCCTGATATTTAAATTAAGTATTTTTATTTTCTCGTCTCTTCGATTTCACACATTGTTATCGCATTAGTTTCCTTACTCTTCAATGTATGAATTAATTTTTCATTATACATCACCATTATTTACCTATCTATGCATATATACATATTTATACATTTTTAATTATATTAAAAATGTGGGGTGTTACAACACATTCCTCCAAGCTACCCCAAATCACTGACCAACCACGTGTGTCACACTATCCCTACGCAACTCCCCTTCCAAACTCAATCTGGCCATCCCTCACGCAATCATTCACATCCGATTATCCGCAACTCCTCTGTGCAATACCGCCGTAACTTCAATTCGCACCATAATCTGCGAACCCTGATCTGCCAATTCGAACAAACAAAAATCCGTTCAAATCGAATTCGATACCCCCCAAACCCGATTTAAAGTCTTGTTTTTTTTTTATTTTCTAATTGATTCTGAAAGCAAGCATGTATTTTTATTTTTGGGAGTTTTTGGAATTCCTGGAAAACTGATTAGGGGGAGGGGCGACATTACACCTGGGATTGATATTTTGATTGAGCATGCGATTTGATTTTGGTTAGCCACGTTATATATATATATATATATATATATATATATATATATTAAAGGGTGCGTGGCCTTTTGAATCCTGGGTTGTGTAGGCTTGCGTCATTTGGGCCTGTGGGTTTCAGCGAGCCAGTTTATTTGTTTAGGTTTTAATTTTGTTTAGTTTTTGGTTATTTGTTTTAGTTTAATCTCTTCAAAAAAAAAAGAAAAAAAAACTTTGTTTTGAGTCTAGTTAAAAAAAAAGGTTCATTTTCTACTTTGGTGGAGCGTAGCTTTTTTTCCGTAGGACTTCTTTTTCCTTTCGTTGAACCTTCTTTTTGAATTTTCTTTTTTTGTTTATTTGGTTAATAATAATCGTTTGCCTTTGTTTTGTCCTTTCTTTAAAAAAAAGGAAAAAAGTGACATTCTCTTCCAAGAAAAAAATTGATTTGCTTGGTCTTCTTTAGTTCGTGCCTCAAATAAAAAAAAGGATTTCACAAAATATGAAAAAATAAAATCAAGATTAGAGTGAAGGAAGAAAGAGCCAAGCAAGCAAATAAGAAATTCAGAGATCAAGCAATTTGTAATTATCATATTTTGGATTGTTGGAGCGGTTGCACACCAAGTGGGGGTGTGAACACGCTAGCGCTACTCAATTCCACTAGACGGACTGCCTATCTAGGTGAGAATTTTATAAACTCTACAGGGACTGTTGCTGCAAATTAAAAAAAATATAGACATTGCTTGTAAAAATCTTCTGCACGGACAGCAGCTTTGCTTGTAAAATATTTTAATATATCTGTGATTATTATTTCTGCATCTTTATTCACTCTGATAAGGGCACAACCCAATTCACATAAGGTGGGGAAGTCATTACCCTTCCTTGGCCCAGAAAATTGCATTCATACTAGGAAAAAGCTGCATTAATAAATAAAAATTGTAGACTTTGGACTTAAGGGCGTCACAGGCTCAATTAGGGTAAAGTTTGTTTTCTTACTAACAAGGACTATGCTAGCTAACTCTCCCAGTGTCTAAGAAAGGGTGGAGTTTCGAACTCAATCAGGTTCTTAAACCTTCAGTTGCATTGCTACGGTGATTCGTGGTGCAGTGATAAATCCTGTCCTGATCTGGCTGAGACATGTTACTTGTGTAGTTTGAGATTATTAGGTTTATAAATTTTCAGTTAGGAGCTATCAAGGATAAAAAAAAAATTGCAGCTGATTTCTACGTGTCTGATTGTTTTGTGAATTGCCATAAATTAATAAAAAAATTCAAACTCCTCAAAAACAAATAACAAATTTGAAAAATAAAAAAAACAACAAAAAATAACAATTTTTTTGTCTCTTTAGCCCTCGCTAATTTTCTAAAACTCCCATTTTTAAAACTTTTTTCTCTCTCACCTCTTTCCAAACTTCTCCATTGTCTAAATTTCTTTGGCGCGCACTTTTCTTCTTCTTTCTGGTGCATGCAAACATGGACCCGTGACTAAGAATCTCGTCGTTTAGTTAGAGTCGTACCACCTTCTCTTTCCCCAAAACCCATTTTACTCGAACAACCTTTAGAAATGGCTAACGAGCCCTCACCTCGAACTCTTATGGATAGATACTTCCCCGATCGGGTTTCTATTCCTTCTTGCATCATATTGCCCGCCCCAATGGGTAACCTTTTCGAAATTCATTCGAATCAGGTAAATACTCTTCCAAAATTCGGCAATCTTGAACGTGATGATCCTTATATTATCTTAACCAAATTTGAACAAGTTTGCGCAACCATGAAATTTCAACAACTAAGTGATGATGGAATCAAACTTAGGTTAATTCCATTTTCACTTACTGATTATGCCGAAAAATGGTTGTATAGCTGGCTTTTAAATACGATTGGAACTTGGGATGAACTTGCGAATGTTTTTCTAAAGAAATTTTACCCCCTGGAAAAAATCCAAAATTCGAAACGAAATCGTTAATTTTCATCAATTTGGGGGTGAATCCTTTGCAAAATATTTTGAAAGATTTAAAGAACTTCTAGTCAACTGTCCACATCACAATTTCGAAAAATGGACTGTGTGTCAAATTTTATACGATGGACTTGAAAATAACTCTCGAACCATGCTCGAATCGATGTGTCAAGGAAATTTTCTATCCCAAGATCACAATGCCGCTTGGCAATTTCTCGAAAAATTGGCCGAAAAATCGGCTCAATGGGAAACATGTAATGAGAAATCGATTTATTCCCGATCAAACGCTCATTCGGTAGGATCTTCGGTAGCCTTAGAAGCAAAAATAGATGCGATGATAACCAAATTCGACAATGTCCTTTCATCAACTCAAATAAATCAAGCTCAAGCATCTCAATCCTCATGTTACAAATGTAGCGATCCTAACCACATCACCGATCAATGCCCACATCTGTTAGAACAAGTCAACGCATTTAGTAAAGCTAGGAACGACCCATTCTCTCCAACGTACAATCCAAGTTGGAGAAATCATCCTAACTTCTCTTGGTCCCAAAACAATGCAAATTCTAATTCGGTTCAACCTCCTTTTCGACCATTTTCGAGTAATCCTTCAAATCCTTCCTTTCAACAAACTCAATTCCAAAATCTTGTTCCACCTTCTCAAAATCAAGCGCAACAATCTTTTGTACCTCAAGATGATAAACGATTGACGTCACTTGAAAAAATTTCTTGAAGCATTGACTAAAGCAACGACTCAAAATATCCAATCAAATAGCAATCTTCAAAACTTATTGACTTCGTAAATGCAAAACACGAGTCAATCAATCGCTAAACTTAAAACGCAAATGAGTCAGTTAGCCACCTCTGTAAGTGAACGAGAAAGAGGCACTTTCCCGAGTCAACCCATCCAAAACCCTAGAGGACAAAATTCGAATCCTAACCAAATTCACATCATTCAAGATTCAAACGTTAGTCACTTGAATGTTGTCACGACTCTTAGATCCAGCAGGAAGATTGACAACCATGTGGACAATTCAAATGATTTACCAGACGATATTCCAAACCCAACTGAAATTTCGACCAACTCAGATCAAAACATCGAGCCCATTTCTGACAAGGGTCATCCTTAAACTCAAGTGTCCCAACCTACTGAGTTGTCTGCTCCATTTCCTCATAGACTCCAACCTAGGAAAAAGACAGACCAAATAGGAAAGATCCCAGAAATATTTAAGCAAGTTAAAGTGAAAATTCCTCTTTTAGATATTATACAACAAGTTCCACAATACTCAAAATTTCTAAAAGATTTGTGCACTCAAAAACGACATACACACGTACCTAAGAAAGTGTTTTTAGCGGCAAGTCTAAGCGAAGCCTTGTCCCAATCAATGCCAGTGAAATACAAGGATCCTAGCTGCCCCACAATATATTGTACTGCTGGGGACAAGAAAATCGATAGATGCCTGCTAGACTTAGGTGCGAGTGTTAACTTGCTTCCATATTCCGTCTACCACTAATTAGGATTAGGAGAACTGAAACCCACAAAGGTTACCCTTCAGCTTGCGGACCGTTCAATTAAGAAACATGTGGGCGAAATCGAGGATGTATTGATCAAAATAGGCGAATTCATCTTTCCAGTTGATTTCATTGTCCTAGAAACTTAACAAGTAAGCAATCATGCGAATCAGATCCCTTTGATTCTAGGACAACCCTTCTTAGCAACCTATAATGCTCTTATCAACTGTAGAAATGGGTCTATGAAACTTTCTTTCGGTAACATGACCGTCGAACTAAACATCTTTAGAACCGAAAACTTTCCTAACTCTTATGTGGACCAGTTTTCTGAAATCCATGTTGTCCACGATAACGAACCTGAGCTCGATCATCTGAACAATGAAATTGAATCGAATTACGAAACTTTGTTTAAAGATATTCCCAAAAATGTCCCTGATTCGATTCCTATCGAGCCACTCACAATTGAGTCTATCCCTCAACCAATTTCTTCGATTGAGTCGTTCCCAAATTTTGAACTCAAAGTGCTGTCCAGTCATCTTAAGTACGCTTACTTAGGAGACAACGAAACTTCTCATGTCATTATTGCTTCTGACCAGGGGATGTTATCTGGGTAGATGCGACTGTCCGTATGGGCGCATCGGCTGAGCCTGAAAGGAAATGGGTGCGCCTGTTCGCTGTGCAAGCGAACAGACACATCCCCTAAAAACAGATCTATCCCATCGCAACAAGTCTGAGCAGATTAGTGGCCCACGGAAATCAGGAGACCGCAAGAGCCCTATCTTTTACATTTTAATATTTATTATGAAGCCCTAATGCCTACATAGCCCCATTCGCTCAATGCTTCATGTGCACGTTTCTTTTGTTTTGAAATAGCTTATTGATATATATGTAAATGTGTATATTTTATCCGCTTATTTATCTTATTTTCCCTTTAAAATAATTGATATTGTGTATTTATAGCTGTGTTTTTAGACTGTTGATAAAAAGCATTGATTAGAGCATTTGATGGATAAAGCGTGTGTTTAAAAAAAGTGAAGTTTTAAATTCCTAGAGCTTGAAGAGTTTAAAGCTTGAAGAATGGTTGCAAATAAAGCTCAGCATGGTATAATTGGCTCACTGAAGACTCATTCTTGTTCACATTGGCTCATTTACAAGGCCTCTCACTCATGTCGCGTTCACATTGGCTCTTTTGCAAGGCCTCTCACTCTACAGTTGCGTTCACACTGGTTTATGTGTTATTTGGGCTAAATCTTTAGTCCTACATTGTGTAATTAGCCAAGTAATCTTTGTCATATCAGCTATAAATACATTGTATCTCATTCATGTAAAAACACATTGGGTTTTATTCTGTAATCCTTCTCTTCGAATAAAATCATTCTTCTTCAGTTCTCTTTACTTTTTATTTTATTTTATTTATGTTGTTAATATTCTGTTTCTCTTCTTTTTTAGCTATGTCTAGATCATCTCCTTTAATTAGGGGGTGATGACGCTGGATTAGATTAAATATGAATCACATAGCCAAAGAGATTAGAACTTCATGTATGTAGATCTAGATCTGAACAAAGGTTGGATCTGAACCTTCATACTCTGTGTCGTTTAAGAGCTATGCTCTTTCACAGGGTATATTCGAGTTCGATTTAACGTTTATCAGATTTAGATCTAACATTTAAGGTTTTAAAAATAATAGTGAATCTATCCTGATAGCCTATGGTTGTTCAAGAGTTTACCTCCTGCATAGGTTATACTTGTCGTTATTCACATATTTGTTTCTAGAGACCTAATAAGCGTTGATTCATGTTTGTGACAGAAACATGAATTAGATCTAATTAATTTGTTTGGCTATTAATTCATGTTAATTTAATTTATGTCATTGCTCTCTTTAATCAAATAAAACTTAATTTCTGCTATTTTCTGTGTTTTCAACCAATCAGAATTCTGGAATAACTTGATTGGAGTTATTAGCAAAATAATTTTTGGTCCCAGAGTTTGACACCTTCTACAAGAACACTTATCATTTAGGAAAACTAAACAAATTTAACAATTGGATGTTCAATTTATTCACAAACACTTATTGTGCTTTGGTATATATGGAGATATATTCAAAAAACACACACAGTGTGGGACTTTGTTTTCTTATATTTCTCCAGTACTACACAACCTCTTCTTTGCCAATCTTCTCATTTATTCCCAACAACATGAACTCCACATTGCATTGCCTTCATTCGGTTCCATAATTCAAGTCAGCACATCTTAGTTTGGCTAATGTAAAGAGTAACGATATGGATAATAGCACACACCTATTGACTACTGCAGCTCGCGATCTTTTCAATGAACTGGATCAAAATGTCAGACCCGCCGCTCCATTGCATTTTTTATTGCTACTGCGTAAAAATTATCCTCAGTTTGCTCAACAGCAAAATGGTGTATACGTGCAGCAGGATGCCGAAGAATGTTGGACTCAACTTATGTATACTCTGTCTCAAGCACTTAAGCCATTGGGTTCGTCAAGTGATGTACCTGATCCAGTAAAGGAACTCTTTGGTGTCAATTTAACTGTTCACTTTGTCCGCTTTTTTTGGAAAAGAGAGATGGAAAAAAAAAGGCAAAAATTTAAGAGGATTTACTTTCCATCGGCGGTAAAAAAACTTGAATGCCATTTGATCTTATGCCTGCATATTGGAACCCAAACCAGCATTCTAGAACAATCTAAAACTGCAGTAACTTCTGATGTATGTGTGGATGGTCAGAATGGATTTGCCAATTCTCTTGGGTTGAGATTGATTTCTTCTGTTTGTTTCAAATCAACAAGACAAGCTTCGTCAAAATTTGCAAGGTCCTCGTCGGCTTCTGAGAGATTCGGAAAATGCTAAGCTAGGGTTGAAAGTGAAACAAAATAATAGTAGCTCAAAGGAGGAGGATGCTGTTCCTGCTAAATCAAAGGACAATTCTTCTGTGGCAGAGTCATCTAGCAATGCTTCTGAATCAGGTGGCAATGTTCAGTTAATTGGTATCTATGATTTAGTTGCTGGTTTGACCTACAAAGGAAGAAGCTCGGACTCTGGTCATTATGTTTCATGGGTGAAGCAAGAAAATGTATTTTAAGGAAAAATTAGCTAATATGCTTTTACTTTAATTTAATCTTTCCTACGTTCCATAACCAAAATGGTAGTAGGCTTTATATACAGGAGTCTTACATCACAATTCATTCTTAATAGACACCACATTTGACCAACATACATTACTTATTAAATAAACAAAAACTTTAACATATGACTCTTGACACCTAAAAGACACATTATTTAATACTAGTCAAAACACATTATTTGACACAAGTTTATTTTTTCAACAACGTAAATGGGTTCAGTTTTACGAGGGTAATCCCAATTCACAAAGTGAAGAAGACATCACCCGACTCTTTGGTGGAGGCCGATGACTGGCATATGGTGTATATCTACATGTACAAGGCTCGAGTCATCAAAAGCTAAATGAGTTGAATGATAAATTAAAAAGATTTGAAATACAGTGCTTTATAAGTTGGTTACGATGGAACTTTCTATTTAGCACTTTCGTGTTTAGCAGCTAAAAGAAACCCTGTTTACAAGTGTCATTCCCTCGGCTTTCTGATTCAGAATGATTTTTGTTATTAAACGTTTAAACAACAGTTTATATACAGATGCTTTTGCTTAAAAAAAAGATTATTTGAGATTCTAAAATATTTAAATCCATAATAAGAGTGAAATAAGCTAAGCGTTATACGAACTTATGGCACCACATATACCAATAGCAACCGCAAGGGAGCTAGTGAGATAACAAATAGGATATATGTCACATTTGCTAAGATCAGGACAACCACAAATATTCGAAGAAAACTCTATATGCATCCATAAAGTCCTATGTTGTTAGATATTTACAGAACGAAAGATGGTATAATATAAAGTTGGAAGATAACATCTGTATCCAATAATAAGCCACTAAGGGCATTCCCAACCCTGAGTGGGGTTGGGAGCCAAATGACCCTCAACAGGGGTCAGTTGGATCCCTGGGATCGTGCTTTGGCAACCCCCAAGGTTGCCAGAGCAACCATTCGGTTGTCTGACAACCTTGAACTTAGCTGGATTTCACAAAACTGGCTAAGATAGGGACCACGGTCAAATTTTGACCATTGCCCCTAGCAGGCTTTTATAAAGTCGTGTAGTTAGTCGGCTTCATAAAAGCCGATTAATGGTGACTTCATTCCAGCCAAAATATCCATGAAATTTCATATTTCATTGATCTATCTTCGTGTTCATAATTCCATTATACTATATTCATGTTTGTAATTCTATTGCACTGTATTCTGATTACAATTTTGAGTTATAAATGCTTGTATCATCAAGTTATTAATCGATGTTGAAATTATTCTTGCATAAGTGAGCTCAACTTTTTAAATTCAAATTTCATTGACTTCAAACATGATTTGAGAACATACAAACCTAAGAACAGAAAATAAAAATGCATAATTTCTCTTCAATATTACGATTGACTTCCAACATGATTCCAGTAATGCTCTACTAGATTTTCTCTAAGTTCAAGATGAGCATGCAGATCCCTTACATCTTCATTTCATTTCATGTACTCAACAAATGTTTTTGGGTCTTTGTACGGTTTTTTCTAAAATGCAGCAGCAATATCAGGATAGTTTCGAAGTTGAAGCTCATATCCACCACATTCTTATTTGACAATCACATTGTGTAAAATTATACAACAATACATGATGTCAGCTAACACTGCAGAGTCGTGCTAGTGCGATTCCTTCCTTAATATGTGAAATCGACCTTGAAGCACTCCAAAAGCTCGTTCAACATCTTTTCTCAAACTTTCACTAGCACAAAACAGGGTATTTGCATCCAATATTTTACATTATTTGCATCTGACCCAGGGTGGATGCAAATGAGATGGACGCAAATGTTAATTTTTTTTTGCTTCTGTTGGCAGACGGATGCAAATTCGACACATTTGCGTCTGTCATAACGTGCATTGAATGCAAAAACTAATGTATTTGCATTTGCCTAACCGCTACAGTAGACGCAAACACAAATGAATTAGCATTTACCTTCTTACTACAGAAGACGCAAAGTGCTGTATATGAGTTTTGTTCGTCAATGTATCTACATCTGGCTTAATAGAACATTGGACGAAAATATCTTTTTTTTAATGACCATTTTAGGCTAGCTATAAGAAGTAGACAATATCTCTAAATTTAATAATATAAAAGGCAAACAAAAGGTAGCTGCATATTGGCAACAATACGAAACAAAGGAACAATATAAGAGAGTTTAAATGCAAAACAATTATTCAACATACTAGCAAAACAAGGACACATCGTGTAAACCTCTACAGTTCATTGATTAACTGAAAATATAATCATACATGTCAAATTGGCTCCATAGGCTAACTGGAAGTAATTGCATGAATTATGGCACCATCGGCTAACTGGAAGTAACTGCATCAATTATGGCACCATCGGCACCCCTGCAAGAAAGCAAGCTTAGTGATAAGATCATTTAATGGTAATCAAAAGCAAGATATATACAGATTTTTATATAACAAATAACTGAAAACTGTTCATAATATACATAAGCAGATCATAATATAATAAACTAAACTGAAAACTGTTCTCTCTTTTTATCTCTTCAGGCCAACTAGCCAAATATTCATGCAACAATTTCATACCCTCACCATATGTTGCTGCAAACTTCCCAGGTTAATATTTAGTCACAATGAATTTTAAAATTAAGTAAACATTTTTTCCTTCATACATTAACTTTAGCTAGTTTTAGGACATATTATTGTTTGAAGTAACTGGGCACATTTTAGATATGTCTTTGTTTTCAGATGGCATGTGTTTTCGGTTGAACCCATCATCTAATCTTCATGCATTAAATCAGGCATCAGTATGATGCATACAACTTGCCCAGTCCTTCCCCTTTTCTTTCTTCTTTCCGTATAACTTCCCAGTGCACTGTGTGCACCGTGCACATGCACCAACGCATCTCTTGCGATCTCGCCCCCTCGACAGTTGCCACAATGCCTTCATCTCCTCTGAATACATTTCTGACCTCAAAACCCCATGCACTTAATCGAATCAAAATCGGAGCTTCAACCGACAGTTCACCAAAAAAACCACTTTACATGTACAATTATCTCTCCTCACCGTTACCCAAGTCCAGTCGCCACCAAACTCTGGTCAATCAGAGCTGACCCTTCCCCCTTCGGAACCCCCCGGATGCGATCACCCACTTGGCTCTGTAGGTGTTCAGCTCGATGTTGTTCCATCCCAAACAATCTAAACCAATCCTTTTATTTTGACTTTGTTCTTGAAATCTAGCAAACAATAATTTTTTTGTTATTTTTTCTTGATTCGTGGGTGCCTTACGCTTGTTCAGATCCGACATCAAAACCCCATACCTTCATCGTCGCAGGAAATTTGCCAAAGTTCAAAAATCCGTTTACACTAGTGTTCTTTCAATATACTCAACTAAAAACCATCCAAAGTCATGATTTTTAGGATGGTTTCATATATATAACCACATTCCAGAAAACTATTTTTAAAAAATAGTTTCTAAATGGACTCATTTGCTCAAAATCGTTTTTTTAACGATCTCATTTTCTCATGTTTTTAATTTAAGAAACTACACAAAAAAATTTTTTTGGTTACACGTATGAGTCAAAACATTGTAGCGAATGAACCATTACTAGAATGAATCACATATGAGTCAAAACATTATTATAACTTTTGGGCAATTATTTCAATGATTCGGTGAGAAACATCTCTTGACAAATCATGTACACGATTTGATGAACAAAGGGCTTCCAAAATCATAAAAAATGGGTGGACCAAAAGAGTAAAAAAATCAAAAAACATATTAACGGAGAAGAACGTGGAAAAGCATACAAATTATGCTAAATGTTTTATGCGTAAACTTAGCAACTTTTATTTACTATCAATATTTAAACGTTTTTTGTTTAAAAAAAATGGATAACTTGAAAACATCTGTGATAGGTACAATTTCTTATATGTTATTAGATCATGTTGTTTCTTCATTGCAAATTTAATATATTGTGCTTGATTTCCCTTATGTCAGATTACATAAATTATGCACAACCATTCTTCTTTCAAATATCAGCAGAAAAGTCAAAAACTACTTTATGATTTCAACAGAAACCAATGCAAAACATACCTTGTCCAAATAAAAGCATAACTAGATCCAGTTTTGCACGATATAAGTGGATAAATGGTCCCGAATTTCATCCATCTCTTCTTAGCTATAAGAATGACCTTGTACAAAGTCCTACAATTAAGAGATTGTTTTGAAAATTGAATCATATAATTAATTAACATTAATATTAAAGGAAAAATAAAAAAAATAAAAACTAAAGTGGCACCTTTTGTAAGTCGATGTTATAATGGTGATTTTTTATTATCTCATACATATATCGCATCACATAATATACACAATCTGTTGATGTAGATCATTTAAGACACTGACAATATTAAAAGAAAATTTAATTGTCAGTTCAAAATGAATTTATATATCAAATGAAATACAATTGTTTATAGTAGAAAATCAATCACCGTAACATTTTTCCAATCCAACGTGGCTCCTAGAGACTTGCAGCCATATGCTTTGTAAAGTTTAAACGCCCTGCACATGCAAGAAAATGTTTAAACAATTTGTATAACCACAAAATCATAAACTGTCTTATTAAAACGAGCCATTATATAAAATTAAGATTGATATTCTACAACTTACACATTCACTTATGCCTTAATTTTCGGATTACGCTTGCTTTCGGCCAGAGAATCAAAAACATAAACCTCGCTCTTTTCTAGATGGAAACCAAGCAGTAGACAATGTTTCCTATGGTATAAAATTTGTAGAAGGTTAAAATTAGTAGAAAAATTAATAAAGTAGTTAACAAAAGTTTGTAGTTTATACTCCTCCTAGTGCGGGGCTAAGAGTAATCTTTTTGATGGTGACTCGCGCTAGGTTTTGAGGATATATGAATTAGTCGCGTTTGGATATTTCCGTACTTGGGAAAGCTTATGAGGACACATAAACCCGATGGTCTCCACTTCAAGGTCATTGAACCTATGATTTAACCACCTACAAATTATGTGAACAAGTCAGTTTATATTATTGGACATGGACCTTTATATCGATTCCAATTTTACACTTGTCTTATTCCGTACTTTAGATATGTAATTTTCTAGTATAATTTTTTTGCAAATTTTTTAACATACAATGTCAAACGTTTCCTTTGCACCATTGTCATCTCATACCAAGCCCATAAATTTATAAGCGTACGTAAAGATTATTTTTTTAACAAAATTAATAAATAAATAACCGAACAAAATTAGCTATAATACTATATATTCAAGTATACGTAATAGGAGTGAAATGCTTGCATGATGTAAATCTGTAACCATGATGCATTCAACCACGCCGTTCTAAGAAATTGGACAATGTCATTTTTTCTGATCTTGATTTCATAGTCCTCGTCGCACTTAAATAAATTCTTATTCACTTGAATTGTATTAGTGATGTTATCATCTGATCGCCCTTGAACTACCAGATCGTGAAAATACTGGCACTCTTTCGTTAAAGTTTTGAGTATTCCTTCATCCACTAGTGTATTGCGCTTTGCATACCCATTTGTTATTGTATTAATGACCTTGTCATTATTACTTCCAGTCATGCTCTTGTTTGGTTCAAATATAGATCCCTAGTTCAAAAGTGGTTAAGGTGCTCTTGTTAACAAAATAACAGTATCTCAATTATTTGATGTCTCCAATATTGATGTAAGAAATTGAACACCAATATGAAACTCATATTAATTCAAATATAAAACAGTAACATAAAACAACATTATTTCACTATACTTCACTAAACAAAATTTTCATATTTACCGTATTATCTATTAGAAGCACGAGACTTTTAGGCCATTGGACAAAACTGCCAACCGCTTCACCTATCGTGATGAAATGTTTAGTTGGAACTGAAAGTGGGGTTCCTTCGCGAATAGACTCCACTGTATCAATCCCAACTTTTACATGATCAGCTAAGATTTGCTGATTGTGACATTGGTCTCCAATCTTTGAAGCATGATATACCATGCCACTGCCCACAACGATAATATTGGAGTCCAAATTCATAGCTAAACGACATTTTGTCAGTTTCTAAAATGAAAGCACAAAACCATCATTTTTACTTAAACTTGTAAAATGCATAAATTATACAAGTAAATTAAAATCAACTTTTTGAATTGTTTACCAGCAACTATAGGAAGGATTCCTTCGCTTGAATTTTGTTTGCAACTTGTACTTTCTCGAGTGTATTGATTGATGGATACTGCAATGATCATCTGATGTTACGTCGTTGACCCCCATTGCAGTAGGCATCTGGATACCAACCTTGCTCAAAATGTTTGCAACCTGCTGTTGAACCATTGAATGCATCATACCCTCTATTGGGCTCACTTTAGCCTCCATTTCTTGTCTCATTTTAGCCTTTAAATCTTGAGTAATAAGATATAGTTGATCTGCAGATATTACACCCCTTGGACCTTTCGTTTTCTCTCCCTCTCCAAATACATCTTTGATACCAACTGTCCCACAAATTCCTCTAACTTGGCCCGGATGTTCTTTTTTTTTTTCAAGTGCACGACTTAAGACATCATCATGTCTATTCGGAGTCCATTCCCCTTCGATTTCTTTTTGTCTCAAATCATTCTATAAACAAACAGCAAGTGTAATAATATTCAAATCACCAAAAAGTAAATCATTTCCGGAAGCACCAATTCAAGAGCTCGATAAGCCAACCTGATTCTGAAATTCAACGTACAAGTTGTTTTCAAAGGAGTAGGAATGCGGTTCAAGCTAGGCATTAATACAAACTTAAGCACAGTGCAGGCTTTTCATATTTCCAGATCATTATAAAACAAAGCAAAAAGTATCAAGGCACAATGCAGTTATAGAAATGCAACACTTAAACATGCACATTACCCTATGAAAGTGTTACGCTGACAAGTACATAGCAGAGTTCGGTTATAACAAATAATTTTTTTCTTTTTATACTTATTAGCTATAAATGATTGCATTGTATGGCTATTAGAAAGCCAGTAGTCCTTGATTACACAATGTATTGCTACATAAAGAAAGAAACGAGATAGAATTCTTAGGCTGAAAAAAATGAAAGTGCACATTTCTTCTTTGTTTTTTCATCCTAAATCTTTTACGTGTCTCAAGTTTTCCTTCTTTTCCTCATTTCCTATTATAGATCAGTATCATCAGCTCAGAAGTGACTATAACTCTGTGCAATGTTATACATTCTACAATAGTACTGAAGTTGCCCCGAAAATTTCTTTTAAACTCAAACTTATACCAAAAAAACAGTGGCTATACCAAAATAAAAACCAAAATTTTCAATCCAAATACTTATCTACAAGATTATAACGGAACGCCATAGCACCAAAGGAACCATACATAAAACGGGTCCAGTGGATGCCTTATTCTAAGCACAGATACTGCATTCAAAGTCCATAATGCTGACCTACGTAGCAGTCAGGTCAAAACTACACGGTCCAAACTAAAGTTCAGACGCTAAAAATACATTCAACTAGCTAAAATGAAGTGTGTGTGTGTGAACAAAAGAAAATTTTATTAAGTTAATCATATTCAAAAACCATATTTGTAACCTGATTTTTGAAAATAACCTAAAGAAAAAAGGATTATATATAAAACTAAATTAACTAAAGCATTGGAAAATCAAAATTAAATGGAAAACCAACAAGAAATAAAGCTCAATTAAAATTTAATGACACTGGTTATTGTCAATAATATAAAGTAGTTTGCTTTCCCTTATGTTGGGCATAAAAATTAAAATTAGTCATATCTCTAACAAAATACATAACCAGATTTTGCATTGTATCAAATCGGTAAAAATCATTAACCAGAATTAGACATATCAAAAACTGTTGAGGCACTAAATAAATTTTAAAAGTTATTTAACTGAAAACTAGTCGACAGTAACAAGAGTATATGTTCACAAGATGCTCAAAAATAGAAGTACTCATAACTAATAAAGTGATACATTTAATTGAAAACAAGTCATACCGCTTTTTCTGCAACTAACTTGGTTTTCTCATTAGGGATTTCATAATTTCCATCAATTCCTTTCTTCGATCTTACCATAATACAATCAACGCTTCGATCCAAAACAAGTCCACTTGGTAATGTGGCTGAGGAATGGTGGCCTTTGACTATCCAATTAGCCTTCTTCCCAGCATATCCAGATTGCCCTAAATAGTGGGGATGCACATTGCATGCCTGACACTTCCTAGCCTTCTCGCTTATTTCCAATTTTAGTGTATTGGCCCGCAAATCCGTACCCTTTGAGTTGACTAATAACACCACACGTCCTACCCAAATGACGTAGAAATATGAATCATTAGTATAAAGAAGTTAGAGGATGAGGAATAGAAAGAAAGAAAAAGTTAGAATAGAAGAAAAACGAAGAACACAAATCTCACAGCGGAACAAATAAAATATATTAAATAACATAACGTTTGAAATACAAATCAGTAACTGTATACACGTACCATTATCAGAGCACAACAGTTATTCCTGGAATAGTTATAAACACCTGTTTCCAGATACAACATAGTACACAGCGGAAATATGAAAGTCTATAGCTAACTGGTGAAGCCTCCTGCTTCCAGCTCTTCCAAGTGAATCTGAAAAATCCCGACTACTTGAATGCCCGTACAAATTTGGGCACCCAAGAGTTTAGGGAAAACAAACAAAATAAACACTGGGTCAGTCATGGGACTGGTGTGAGTAAACTCCAACCATTTGTTTAACTTTAAAAATCCTTTCGAAAGAAATGATAATCGTAAGACCGGTCCACACATAAACACGGATGGTTTTTACCTTACGATAACCCAAAATATTTTTGATATCAAATCCAGCGATATTATAATAATGTCTACATCAAATAAATAGAATCTAGCGGAACGCTTGCATCTCACACTCCATATATAATATAAAACCAAAAACCACAGGGCGCTTATTGGCGATTGGATTTCCAACATGACAAGGTATAGAACCACCTTCCGATAGTGTATCTCTAGAGGGGAATACATTGGGTTCAACAAGAACATCTTGCAACCCGACCCACACATGACTGACCACTCACTTCGCTTGAGTGTATCGAACGTATATCACCAACAGTTGGGATCAGCAACCGTTTCACGAAAAAGACAGTATCGATAGATTAAAGAAGCAAATGGAATTTCTCTAGATAGGTGATTATACAACCTAATGGGAGCGACCTACATAGCCATACTGCCTGCCCGATTTTTGTCATTTCCCAGTTGTTGAGGCCTGAGGCTACGATTTCTTATCATTCAATTATAGCACAATCACTTTGAATGCCACATTGTCACATCCGTTAATCACTAATTGATTTGCACAAATATATTCTGGATGTTATGCTAAGAGAATAAATTCTCTGCCACCAAATATATTTATACAGACTAACATATTCGATCATTGGAAATACTTTGTCAGACATTCGTCCATATACATTCGTTCCGGGATTAAACGAAACCGAAGGAACAATTTCTATTAATAGAAAAAGTCCTTGCACTTTACTCCATCTTCGATTATCTTCATATAATCTGATTCGCAACGCTACTGCCAATACAGAGTGGTTCTCGGATAATAATTCAACCGGTCTCTCCATATTGACAACGATATTGGCAAATACTTCAATAGTCGGTTATTTAACTATCGAAGGTAAATAAACAAACATTACAACCATCAAACAAATCACTGGGCCTCTTAATTAAAATTTCATTAATTAAATCACTTCTTCATTTCCTTACCAATATTTGCTAACCAAATATTTTCAATAATCATCATGGTCTCTTACGCTGTTTGGAAAACATTTCCATATTTCGCCATCTTTTATTTTCTATACTTTGAAAATATCTTCTATTAATAATTGGAAAATATTCCAATTACTTCTCCATTTCACGACAATTCATTTCTATACTTAGGAAATATTCATTATTATATTTCAAAAATTCCACTTACTTGGGTTAAAACAAATGTTATGTAAAACATCGCTACAATAACCCAAAATACGGCATTCGACTAAATTTCTTTAAACATTTCTCTTCGAGACTGAATCTTGCTATTTATCAACTAATAATGAGATCAATCGAGTTGGGGTATAATTACCTCTCAGACCTTGACTAAAAATATTATTAACTTCAAAACAGACAAGAGCGCTAACTCGAATAATCAACACCATATTAAACCAATTTTCCATTTCTAAAACACATATACGCTTCTCTTTCTATTTTTAACAAATCTAATTTACAGATTTCCTTTTTGTTTATAATGTTCTATTATTAAGTTCATTTCCTTATCGAATTATATATATATATATACATATATATATCGATACATTGATTTCCAACTATCAAATTTTCTTAAATATATTCTAATTCTTTAAATTTCCAGAAAATTTCGCCATAACCCCCTTTGTACCGGTCAACAGTTCAAACCTCAACTCGCCTCTCTAGGCCCTTTCCATTCAAAAAGAAAATCAAAAAGCCAAGTGGCTTGCCGATTCAGCGCATAAAATCTCATATGGAATTTAAACGTGTACCTTTTTGTCGGGCACTAAATTTATAAAATTCATTCTCTTCATCCCATACCTGTTAACACATATGCGATCATTTCTATTTTATTTCAACTCAGTCTATTCATTTTAACTTGATTCGTTAATTTACTCTTTAATCAGCTCTTTTGCCCATTTCATCTTTTTAATTGAACATATCACTTCCAGATATGTTTTTAACTTACTTAAAACAAAATCTAATTCCATTTCCAACTCGAGTTTCATATCCAATTTCGAATATAAATTCTTAAACCTCCTTTACTTATCCAACGCCCAATTACGATTCAAAATTCCAATTACTAATTATTCTTCAAATTAGTCAATTCTATTCAACAATTAAAAATCTGATTTTTGATTCAAAAATCAGATTCATTTACACAACTTGAGTTCATATTTATTTTACAACTCATGTCTTGATTTTTCTAATGGAAAATAGGATTTTATTTACTTGAAATTCCATTATTTATTTAAATAAACCGTTATGGTTTTATAATGGTTATGGCGCTGCTTTTCTAAAAAATTTATTTTGACATAACTCAAAATCTATACGATGAAATTCAGATTTTTCTCTTTCATTAGAAAACTATTATCAAATCGGTCCTAATGATTCTTGTTTCAAAGAATTCCGACTAGAATTAAGTTCTATCTACTCAATTGAAGTTCGAAACGCCAATATACGAACTGCCGTGCTGTGACGAGTTCGTTTTAATTATATATATATATATATATATATATATATATATATATATATATAAACGTTTAAACATCATTTATAATAATTTCAACTCCATTCTAATATATTTTTAATATATATCAAATCAATTTTTTCCCAATTCAACATATTATTTCCAATTATCTAAAATTGTCGACTTTTCCTTAATAAATTTATTTATACTTCCATCTTCTATATTTAAGTCCAGTTTCTTTTATAAATAAATTACTTATAAAATTCGATATAATCGAATTTTAATTATAAACCCGTTGGATTTTCTCAATTCAGCTTATATTTCGGATTCCGGAATATAATCAATCATTCTTTTTCAAAACACTTCCCAATTCACTTCATATTTGAATTTAACGTCTAAATTATCTAATGATAATTTATTTCACCAAATTTATAACACTAATTATAAATTCAACTTCCTTGTTTCATATATTTAAACAAGTTCCCTTTTCAAATTTCTATTTGAAACTCCATCCCTTTGATATTCCGAATTGTGGAATAAAAACCGTTGTTCCCTTTCGAGTGATTTCAAATTCTATTTTTAAATTCATATTTGAATTTAAATATTCAAATTGTCTCTTGATAATTAATTCATTATATTTATAAACACCATTTTATAAATTTCCTTGTTTCATATATTTAAAAAAGTCTATTTCGAAATCTATTTAAAACCAAAATCTTATTTCGGAAATTTCTATTTATAATAACTTATGTATATAACACCCAATTTATTTTCATATTCAATTTAACTTCTACTTAAATAAATTCGAATTAATCGAATTCAAATCATAAATCCTTACGGATTTATTTTAGTTCAATTTTTATTCTGAACATCAGAATAAATTCCATCGTTTATTTCTTTAAAACAATTTCCCCATTTCTATTTTTAAATTCACATTTGAATTTAAATATTCAAATTATCCAATGATAATTTTTCCACTACATTTATAAACCCCGTTTATAAATTCAGTTCAATTCAATTCCCTGATTATCCAATAAAAATCATTCCATTTCATTTATAAACACCGTTTATAAATTTACTTAAATTTCCTGTGTTATTTAATTTATAAATATTATTTATAAATTAAATACTTGTTTTATTTATTTTCAGAACAAGTAAGTATCTTTAGCCCATTCGAATTTCAAATTCTATTTTCAGAAAAATATAATTTTCCATTTAAATCTCAAATATCGTTTTCACGATATTTTTATATATCAATATTTTAGCCCAGTGATATTTAAATATCAAAAAACACTCAATTATCAAATCACGGGTTTTATAACTCATTATATATGATAATATATACGTGAAAACAAACAGTAATAAATTTGGAGGAATCCAACTGGATTCCTCCAACCTGTTTTTCCTGCATCCACAGACGTTAGCCAACATAAATAATACCCATCCTGCTTCGAGGCAGGATATCGTGGTATAGAAGGTCATCCACTATCATAGCGTGGGGCGTATCGGGTCATCCGCTAATGATACCGCGGGCATCCGCTAATGACACTGCGGGAATCCAACCACCAATATATATATATATATATATATATATATATATAGTAACCACAAACAGCAATCCTAAATAACTAATATATATTTAATAACCGCACAAATATTTCAGGGCATGCAAACAACCAATGAACAATTATTTTAATAAAATAATTCTAAATAAAAATATGAGTGAGATTTACTCACCATGTATTTTTCCTTTCTCGAATATAACTGTTGGTTTCTGATTAAATCAAATGAGTGTTTAATTTAATCAGAAATACCAATAAGCTCCAATCTAGTTCAAACCAAGTTTATTTCGAGTATTGGCCGTTCTGGTTCCGATGTACTTCGCCTTGCTTGAATCTAATATCATAAAAATAAATTATGATTTTTATACATTATTGAATGAATTAATTTAATTACTCAATCCATTAATGACCATACTAAGATTTATTACTGTTATTAAAATAAGCTAACTATCATGATTAGCGAATCCTAAATCTTTTCCTTTTTCTAATTTCATATTCAAATGGTCAGTTTATAACTTATTTACCTCACTACTAACTATATAGATTTATAGAAATAAATTTAACTAGCTACTAATTTATATAAACACATTTTTTTTCAATAAAGTAAAATAAAATATTACCTTATTGTAATTTCTCAGGCATCAGCAAACCCTTTCCTTTCCTGATCTAAACCCATGCCATACACCATTGAAGCTCACATGAGCCTCTCCTCCCATTTCAGAACTTGAACCTTCACTGTACAACTACTGAAACTTTTTCCTTCCAGTAATAACGAGCTACCCAGCGCCTCCATCCCCAGACACTATGGCCAGTGTGTTGCCGCCCACCCTCTACTACCACCGCGACTTCGACCTGAACCCACTAACGCTACAACAAATCAATCGAAGTTGTGGAACTTCGAATGATGTTAATCCTATCGCACCCTAACCTAAACCCAGATTTGACTCGATCCCATTCCCCTCCGATACAGTGCAACACTTCAGACATCGATTTTCCCAAATCAATGTGTTGTTTCTTTGAGATTGAACTCCTCCCTCGCGAGACAGAATGCAAATTCCAACTCAACTCCACTGCCCTAATTCGCGAGCGCACAAACTTCTACCATCGAGTTGAAACTCAGGCTTCCACGAACACTGCACTCTGGCGCTAGAAACCCAACGTCGCCTCTCTGTTAACCTCTGCCCCTTGCGTCATCAACATCCTTTAACCCCACTTCAGTGTGCTCGAGTTCAACTTTCCCCATTTTATTTCAGATGAAATAGATTTGGTTTTGAAATCCTTGGAACATTGAACGGAAATGAAAAATGGAAATTGGGGATTTGATGTCAGATAATTCGATTTCAGTTTGAGGGATATAAAAAGGTAAGGCATGGCTTCGAATTGATCATAGGATGGAGCGGTTTCTATTTGATTTCCAAGCTTATGGTTTCAATTTATTTTCTGGAGGAAATAAAATGAAAGGATTACAAAGGGGGATCATCGTGTTTTATAGACGAGAAGCATACTTCACGGTTAAGGAAATGAAGTGTTTAAATGGGTAAGGCTTTACCAGAGGTAGGTTTTACTAGTGTACTATTAGCTTAGGAAGTAAGGAATCTATTTTATAATAATATTTTATTTTATTTAGATTAAAACCGATATCCTCTAATTTAAACGATCACGTTGATTTCAAACTCCTATTTGAGCCCAATAAAAGACATTTTTAGGGTTATACCACTATTCCGGACACACCGGGACAAGTTTCAAAGCCTCATTTGATCATCTAGAGAAGATATCAATTTAAAATGATATAAATTAAATTCAAAACAATTAATTCCTCTAAAATAAATTAATATTATTATTCTAATTCAAACAGAATTTTTTGTATTGATCATCTAAACTGTTTTCAATTCAGTTTTAAATCTCTAATTGAATTATTTTTCATATTACAATAATTTAATATATTCGATATTAAATCGAAATCGATTATTAAATCGATAACTTAATTTACAAATCCATTTATATTATTATTTTAATATTTAAAAGCTTATTAAATATTGAAAATAAACTGTTCGAAAGCCCGGGTCGTTACATTTAGATTTTGAATAAATAAATATTTTAGTTCATTGTTCAACATTTATGCAAATAGACAATAAAATAGGAATATACTTTAAATTCCTCGGTTTCATGAGTCTTTTTGAATGTTTTCCACTGTGCTTGTGTAATTGCATCATAATATTCATAGGGCTCTCCCGGTCGGCTGGAAGCTTTCTTTTCTTCGTAATCCAACCACTAACTAATCTTATTTTGAAATCCTTCCATCTTTCTCTAACAGTTTTTGTAACAATTCCTTTCACTTTGTTATCGTGCTAAAACTCAGTGTGAGATAATAAAAAATAAAGATCAAATGGTTAAAATATGAAACTACAATGAAAAAAATCGTTCTGGAAATAAATTATACCTGCATATCTTCCCTGATAATGTCCTTAAGCCTATTGCTAACGCCATCCCAGTTATTAATAGTGATATCCATTTTGGTTCTAATGGTATCGCCTATATAAATCTTAAAATAATTAGCCCACTTTCCGATGGGTTTGCCATTATCAAACCACTCAAGGAATTTTGGCTCGCGTGTTTATATTTCTTTCCAGTAGTTGGACCTCTTCGTTTCTTCTTAGGTGGCTGGGAAGAAGAGCCATGCTCCTCATTATGTTCATGCACTGATTCCATTATTCATGTATCAATTATTTAATGAAAATCACTTAATTTGCATATAAAAACTTGTAAGTTTAAGCAATCTTATCCTACTGTCATTATCATCATGAATCAAATACATGTGAATTCAACCCCCAGTGTGTGTAGTCATTATTTGTAACCAAAATAAATAAATCAGAATACATGAATATTGCATTCTGTCATTCAGGAAAAAAATTTGCATTTTGTCACGTATAATCTTAACTAGTCAGCTTACATGAATATATTGCATTTTTTCATTTATAATCTTTAACATCTGTAATCTTTGTAGTAAGCGTATTTGAAAATTTGGAATTAACTTTCAACAACACGACAGACAATGGTAAAATAATAATGAAAAATGTAGTCTGTAACTACACAATTAAAATAAATAAATGATATGCTCCACGATACACTATATAATTTTGAGAAAAGCACAAAGACACTACGAGTAATCAAAAAACCATGCCATCAAAAATTAGCATTAGAGGTTATATGCCAAAAATCTCATTCTATGATCACACCAATATACAAGGCTCAGTTCCATTAAAATATACATTTAGTATATTAATGAATTCAGTGAATCAATTCCTTTGATCACACCAATATACAAGGTTCAATTCCATTAAAATTAGCATAAACTTGTACAAAACAATAGCGATACCTGACCTTCTTGGAGTTGCAGCACCAATGCAAGAGAAAACCAATTTGTACAAATCAAATACATGTTAAAAATAAAAGCAGCTATCCTTGTACACAAATGCAAGAGAAACATTACAACAAGCCGCCAAGATGAAATCCGGCTCAAACCCAACACTAAGCAATCCACCAAATTACCATTTCTCTATGTAATAAATGCAGACAAAGGCGTCAAAGGAAATTGAAGAGATAAGACATTTTTCTACTAACAAATCCAATAACACATAAAATCCTACGAATGACGACATGCTTTCATTTATTGTACGTTGTGACATCGGTTGCTGACTGTTATTTGAGAAACGCGTCATGCTATAGACTTAGCATACTTTCGTATTATGGAAGAAGATGTAAAATAGCATAAGTCGAACCTAATGCAATTCAGTTTATAAAATCGAACAAAACAAAATAATTTTTTTAGCTAGCACTTGTCAATCACATGTAATAACATGTGTTGTCGACTAGGCCAATATTTACTGGCGGATAATCACATGTGAAAATCATTAGCATGCATCTAATAGGTACTAAATTGGCTCCAATAATTGGCAGTATGAAGAGTACAAAATATAGTACTGAAATAATGCGCCGATAGATGCACCGATAGAGTACAAAATATAGTTCCAACAGTGACGTAAAACTCTTGTCACTCCATCCGTGTTTTGTTTTTAAATTGAAAAGCTTGAGCACAACAGATAATATTGTGAACTTCGCACAACCAGAAAATAAAGGCTTTTCAGCATCGATTAATATTCTTTAAAAAAATTCTAGATCTTTCATCAAATGTTCTTCAACATCCTGAAACATCTCATGAACACAATCATTTTCATCGTTCACCTCGTTATTCACGTTATCTTCTTGATCGCTCTCATCAAACGCGTGATCACTAGAATGAGTTCTATTAAATAAGCTTTCACCATGCCATATCCACCGTGTATAATTATCTTTAAATCCATTATGAATTATGTGGTCCTTAACATGCTCTATGTTACTCAATCTCCTCCTATTGTTGCAACGTGTACAAGGACAACAAATAGTATCTTCCCTTGTTCTTAATTGATCATTCAATGTAAAACTGATGAACTTTTCCATTTTGTGTAAAAACTCATTTTCGTTACGTTTCAAGTTGTACATCCATGTGCAAATGCTAGAGAGACTGCACACAAAAAATAATAAAGAAAATAGAATCATAACTGATGAACTCTTGAGTTGAATACTTCAAAAAAATTAACAATATGTTGCGTTTGTACAAGGAAGTTTTTCTAGTTTTCAAAAAAATGAACTCTTGAGTTGACAACCCTCCTGGGTAGTCAAGGCGCAAAGACACAAA
>JASFAX010003834.1:0-41330 GCA_030737875.1 Allium sativum
GATACCACGTGTAACACCCCACGCCCGCTACGGTCACTCACTAAGGGAATGCCATAACATCGGTGGAGTATTTTAGTGAATATAGAACAGAAAAATTACAACAAGACAGATATAAGTAGTACTTGAAATTTTAAAACATCATCTCATAACAGCGGAAATAAACATGTCTGGTTACATCATAAAACCACAATAAAAGTCAAGTACAATATCCATCAAAATAAAGAAGTACATAATCCCACTCTCTCATACAATAGCCAGGACAAAGGAAAAGATAACTGGATAACTGGAGCTTTACATCTACCCAAGCTCCTAAAGACTGGAACAGCAATCCGATCAAGCTCTACTACCGCTAGGATCCACCGTAGGACCTGAGGGTTGGGAAAAAGATAAAAACAACGGGGTCAGACATAAGTCTGAGTGAGTCCTATAACTTTAACAATACAATCATTAAAGTAACCAGAGAAGACATAAACTTGACCTACGGTAATATCTGGGGATGAATGGCTACACTAAGCAGCTTGGTAGACTTAGGATAAACTAAGATAACCGTAAGGACGCATCTACCCACCCAAGGATAATTACTAACTGCACCACACCAGTCATTCCTACTTAAAGGTTGATCCCTTCCAAGGACTTAGAGAATTTCCCCAGTAATTTCGTGTACTCCTAGCCCACTACATAGGTGCCGTCTGCCCCTATCTCCACTAGGTGTACTCAGTAATTCTTACCCAGTAGTTTCGTGTACCCCTACATAGGTGCCGTCTGCCCCTATCTTCATTAGGTGTACCCACTACTCCCCAAGCGATCGGCTCCCTACCGTAGATACCCGTGCTGGTCCCACAGTGGGGTGTATCACTCCCCCAAAGTGGCCACCCAATACTAACGGTGCACGGCTTTATATCTACACGATGCAACAACGGCTTATCTACCAGCCCGGGCCCACACACGCATATGAAACCCGTTGGACTTGCGTTGCCACCGCTAACCCGTTTTGGCCTCTTATAATCAAGCCCAATATGCGTGTCCCGTCACTCGACATGGGTCGAGCCCACAAAGATACGTTTGGGATATTGGTTGAAATGGGCCCCCAACAAGCTACCCACCTAAGCTTGTCATATATCTAGTGTATCCCACTTAACCCTTTAATCATGTTTAATTACATGTTTCCACTTGGTTAAGTATTCTAATCGTATTTTCTACTGCCACCCAAGGCAACCCACTTGATTCCACATGCCACCCAAGGCAACCATTAAATTTCCACATGCCACCCAAGGCACCCACTTAACCCCTCATATCCCACCACATGCTAATATGGTTAAGTGTTTCTTAATTAATTAAGACCGTGATCCCCCATAAAGACCTCCCACATTAGACTGGCTGTTATGACCGCCTGGTTAAGCCGGTAGAGTCCGGGCAGTCTTACGTCATAACAGAGCCTAACCTCGTGTCTTTACTTTAATCACGTATTTAATTCATGGCTAAGACCTCTCACATTGGGCTGACATTTGTAGCAACTGGTTAAGCCGGTCGGGTCCGGGCAGTTTTACACTACAAATGAGTCCAACCTCGTGTCTTAGTCGATTAATTACAACTAATTAATCACCCTCATATTAATTATCCCTAATTAATATCAAGTTTTCCATAACATGGGTAGACCTAACTCAATAGGTAAATTCCCATGGGGTAGACCTAACTCAATAGGTAAATTCCCACTTATGGTAATTTATTTTTATGGTATGCTTAATCATACCCAATCATTCATTTATTAACATATTTACCAACCCCATCGTTCCCCACGTAAATCGTTCTCATTTCATGACATAAATAAGGGGAAGATCATCACAAATATCATGGGTTTAGCATACAACTTTGTCATGGGTTAAGAGGATGTCAACTTGCATATATGAGCATATATTAACCCAACTACATATAACCCAAACTTGCATATTATCATACACATGATTTGCATAACATGTTGCATATGAGCTTGCATATTATCATACACATATCTTGCATAACATGTTGAACTTGCATATAGGCATTCTCATAACTTGCATAACATGTTAAACATGCATTTAAGCATACTCATAACTTGCATAAGCATTCACATACTTGCATAAGCATCCACATACTTGCATAAGCATTCACATACTTGCATAAACATGCATAACTTGCATATCATGTCATTTAAGCATATACATATCTTGCATAAGCATTCATATACTCGCATAAGCATGCATAACTTGCATATCACATAAATCTTGCATTTAAACATATACATGACTTGCATAAGCATCCATATACTTGCATAAGCATGCATAACTTGCATATCACATTAAACTTGCATTTAAACATATACTTAACTTGCATAACTCACTTTGTTAAACATGCATAATTCCACTCATTAAATATGCATAAATCCACTTGTTAAACATGCATATATCAACTTGTTAAACATGCATAAATCAACTTATTAAGCATGCATAAACCAACTTATCAAATATGCATAAACATAGAACAACATAGAGTAACATATCATTATACATGATTCAAACTCACTAATCCGCATTTAAGACCATAAGTCTCATTACACCCAATCTACTTACTTTAACAATTGATGTTAAAGTGATAGAAACTCACCAAACTCAAGATTAGCAACCTTATGAAGTAGAATTAGTTGCTAACTATGAAGATAATGATGATTAAAGATTGATTAGAGAGTGATTAGCTTGCAACTTCCTTCATAAATTAGTGGAGGCTCCTCTTAGGATTTAATTTGGCGGCATGAGGCCATAATTTCTATTTTTGGTAAGGATTAAGGGGGGTTTAGGGTGTATTTATAGATTAGGTGAGTGTTTTAGGCCCTTAGATTAACCCTAGATTAGATTAGGACCCTTAGATTTCGGAAATCTCTAGAACCAGCCCTCCTAGCCAGCCTGAAACCCAACCTGGTGCAACCTGGTGCACCCAGGTTCAATGGACGGCGCGCCCCTGTCGACAGGCAAGTCGACAGGCAAGTCGACACCCTTGTCGACAGCCCTGTCGACATGGGTAGGGCGGGAATCTTCCCGCCTGACCCCGCCTGTTCCATCCCACAATCTGAAATTTTAAATTTTTAAATCTGTTTTAGTTTTGAATTTTCTGCAAACTTCATCGGGCCATAACTGGGCCATACGGACTTCGATTTTCAAAAACTCGGACTCTATTTTGCGTATTTTTCCAAGACGAACGCAATAACGCAACCCGTTTCCCCTAATTCCCACATCTGAGATTATTTATCCTGTAATTATTGAATTTTAGTATTAACTAAAATTCGGGGTGTTACAGATTCTCTGTTTGAATTCTTATCCCCTTCTTTCTTGAGTATCTGGGGCTCCTGGCTTTCTGGGAGGTAACCTCATCGAAGGGCGAAGTAGTGCCCGACTTCCATCTATAACCGTAGTAGTTTCACATGCGGCTAGTTTTCTTTCAAGCTTAGTAGGGTTTTCTGTACGATGGAGGCAGCTTTCGAGAGATTTGTCAACATGATTACACACGAAAGAGGATGAGGAGTTTGGCTAAGGAGAACAACCCAAGGATGAGGAATTCATGGATGTAGACTTGGCTCACGAAGGAGGAAGGGATTATAAAACCTAAGACAAGAGGAAGTATCTTTACTATGGCAGAATAGGGCATATAATTAAGAACAAAGGACAAGATTTTCAGAAGGGCATGTACATGCTTTCACCACTAAGCGTACCTAGGAGAAAGGTAGTAAAGTTCTGTTGGAAGAGTCTAGCTTTTCTGTTTGTACTCTTTCTTTTGGTTTTAGCACTTCACATTTGTTCATATTTGCTTCCATAGTTGAGTCTCTGCACCTTAGTACTTGTATAGTAAAAGATCCCAACTAGTGCTCAAGTGTTTGGTTGTTTTTGCTTAGATCATCTCACGTAGATCGTCCAAATTCGGAGGAGATATTCCTCGGGTGCTTGTCTGATATTGGTTTAGGCCTTTGGGGCTTGTACTTGAGGGATGTCGAGTTTGTCTAGGATGGTTTGCTTGAGAGACGAATAGTTGTGGCAGGCGCTCTATATAGAGAAGGACTAACCTTAAGAGAGGTAAAAAGTACGTAGTGACCTTTTGACCCTCATAGTTATGGCATGATGGATAAGCTAAGAGGAGAGACCTCTGATCATCCTAGTATATACACTCAGTATCATGGTTGACATTTGTTTATTTTGGAAATGGAGGTCAAGAAACTTCGCAATCGTGAAGTTGAATCTGTTAAGGTACAGTTGAGTAAAGCTCAAGAAGACGTGATACGGGAGATTGAAGATAAGGCATACGCGCCTCATACCCTTTTTCTTAAGGGTACATCCTTGATTCCTTTTTTTTTTAGGAATTCTATGCATACTAATTTCTAGCTTTTAAGGTATATCCTCTAGGACGTATCATCTATCCTTAGGTAAAAACCCTTTTGGATGTAAACATGTATTTGAAACATGTTATGGTTGATGGTTGCGAATGGTTGCTAGTGGTTGCTCGTGAATGCATATACACACGTATTAGGCACTAGATCAGCTCAGACGCCTTCATATTTCATTTACATATATGTATTTGTTTATGAATTAAACTTAATGTGTTATCATTTAGATGTCGCATTTGAGTGAATGATTGTGCACTCATATAGAAATAATATGTATCATTAGGATTTGCATACATATTGGACGCATGGCACTGACACGATTTGCATTAAGGAGGTCAACTGAATCAGCAGACCGCCTGATTTTGCATTAGATAAAGACATGTACACACACTATGCATATGAACATACAAGCATTAGAAGCCTTTAAGGACAATGGATGCCTGTGTTTGATGGTTGAGTAGATGGATGACTGGTTGGTAGGATTTACATTCTTCTTGACTCGAAGATTTCGGGGTCGAAATCCTTTAAGGAGGGGAGAATGTAACACCTCGTATTTCTGTTAACACTAAAGTTACTAATTTAAGAATAACCCATGCTTAATATAATAAATGTGTAAAGGGGAGATGTATCTAATGTGCATACAAATTTAATAATAAATGTGTAAAGGGGAGATGTATCTAATGTGCATACAAATTTAATAATAAATGTGTAAAGGGGAGATGTATCTAATGTGCATACAAATTTAATAATAAATATGTAAAGGGGGATGTATCTAATGTGCATACAAATTTAATAATAAATGTTAATAATGTACATTAAGAAAGTAATTGTGAACATAATTGGCTTCTCTTTAGAACGGATGGCTTTGATTAACCTTGGCTTCATCGACGGCTCAAATTAACTTGCAATCCTATATAAACAGCCCCCTAGTCTCCTTCTCTTTGCACCATTCTTCTCTAACCTTATGCTGCACAAATTCTTGATGGACATGGCTTCTTCTTCTTCCTCTAAATCTAAATAAATAGAAAATATAAATCAAGATGAGGATATGCTGCTCAAGTCTTTCAAGAGAAGATTCAAAACAAGTTAGGATTCAAGTAAAGATTCAACGGCTTCAAGCAACGTTATCTTTCTATTCTTTTCTAGATCCAATCAATGTAAGTCGGTTACTTTTTAGATTTGAACGCCTTTTCTATTTGTGACATGAAATTAAAAGAATATAAGAAATATGCCTTATCATTTCATTGAATCTGTGCTTGTTTATGACTTTGGATCTGATTCTTGATTATGGCCTAGAACACATTGTGACTAAATTGCCAATGCTTAAGATTATGACTATGGAACTGTGGCCTTTGAAACCATAAGCCTTTGACTATGAACATAAACCTTTGACTAGGAGCATAAACCAATGCCTATGACCACGACAAGGACAATAATGGATAATTACCTATGATTCATGAACATGATATTATTGCCTAGGATTATGACTATGAGATTGGACCTAAACTTGATTATCAATTCAGTTTATTCTTAATTATCCTTGGATCTTGATTATGGGAATTTATCTATTAAGTTAGATCTACCCATATACTTGAACCTATGTTATTTGTTCAACCCTTTTTATGTCATAATATTATCAGATCTATAGGCCTTCGATGCTTTAATCAATTTATTCAGTGTAATTTGTTAGATCTGTGATTAGTGAATTATCATCTTCTGCCAGTCATTATGTCTATCTTTTCATGGCATTTTGGTTCATTCACTTTTTATCCACGAATCTAGATTTATCTATAATCTAGGATGAAATCACGATTACACGAACGATGGGAATACGATTTGGGCAAATCATAAATTTGACTTAAACATGGTTGTAAACTTGGAAATTGGCATAATGTGGAACATGAACATAATTATGATTGACATAATTTAGAACATGTATTATGGCATGTTTACTAGAACGCAAATTTGAAAATTTGACATGAATTATGGAATATGTAATTTGACATATTAAATTTAGTATTGGCAAGTAAGCTAAGTTTTAGGCGTAAACGGTAAACTAGAATAATAATTCTAGTCGTAAATTAGGATGTTAAATCAGAACTGGGTCAATTAAAGTTAATTTGGCATAATAAGTATATTAGCACAAATTTTGAATTTAGTCATAATTGTGAGTAATTGTCATGTTTAGAACAATCATGGTTAGTGACACTTAATTTGGTATAATTTACATACCAAAAACTATAAATATGATATATAGGGAAAATGGGCCATAATAATAAATGTTGACAATGTACATTAAAAGAGTAATAATGGAATAAGTAAATTAGGGAAAATTTACTTATAGAATTTATCCTAAATGAGAAAAGTAAATTTAGACAATACGAACATGCTTAACCCGAGGTTGGATTGAGTTGTGATGTAAACCTGTCTGGACCCGCCTAGCTGTCCAGTGATCACAACAATACCTATCCAATGTGGGAGGTTAAGGCATTGAGCCCGATAAAGGCCCGAGGTTTGACTGAGTTGTGGCGTAAGACTTCCCGGAACCAACCGGCATACCGGCAGCCACAACAATACCTGTCTAATGTGAGTGGCTGGTGCTTTAATAAGACAATTAAAGTTAAGCTAGAATGGGTGGGTTAAGTCCACAAGAACACTTAACCAACTTAACACAGTTAAGTTAGAACGATAGGGTTAAGTTAACTAGAACACTTAACCAACTTAACATGGTAACAAGACAAGATTTGTAGGGGTTAAGTAACTAAGAAAAACACTAAGCTAATTTAATATGTTAACCAGACTTGAAAGTGGGGGTTAAGTAAATTCAATACACTTAGCCAATTTAACATGTTAACTAGACTAGAGGTTGGAGATAAGTAAAGTTAATACACTTAGCCAATTTAACATGCTAACTAGACTAGAGGTTGGGGTTAAGTAAATTTAATACACTTAGCCAATTTAATATGTTAGCTGGACTAGACCGCAGGGTTAAGTAAGCTTGAACACTTAACCATCAGAGTGTGATAAATGAATAGGGTTAAGTTAAAAACATGAAGGGACAATACTTAACCATTAGAACATATTAATCAAACCAATGTTAGGGTTAAGTTAACTAAGGGAACACTTAACCGTTATAACATATTAGTTAAAACAGATAGGCAAGGTTAAGTTAAAAAGGAACACTTAACCAATACAAGATGAATGGGTAGGGTTAAGTAAATACTTAACCAATATAACTTGATGCTGGTAGGGTTAAGTCAACGTGAATGACTGGTAACACTTAACCAGTTTAACATGACAAATGAATAGGTTAAGTTAACTTGTATCGACTAATGACACTTAACCAATCCAACTTGACGAGAAAGAGAACTAAGTAGTAAACCTCAGTTAAAAGGACTAAGTGGTAAACCTTAGTTAAGAAAACGACAATTCAGGAAACCAAGTGGTAAACCTTAGTTAGGAAACCTAAGCAGTAGTCCTTAGTATAACACGAGGAGGAGCGAACGATCTTAAAGAAGGCTCCAACGAATTGGGTTACGAAGCCCGAGGTTTCGAGGGGACGTAAGGGTACTCTTGGTATCCCTCTGTGAGAATGCAGATGATCCGCCTGGGCTCACAGAGGTTAAGGTCTACGTGAGAAGAACCAAGGGTATGCCTTGGTTGCAATATATGGCAACCTAAAGACTAGGATGGACCAGCGTGATTCGGCGAGACCAGTAGCCCTATGATAGCGACTCGTCGTCTACCTACCATCTTGAGTCAGTCGAGATACGTAAAGCGGAAAGGCGGAGAACTCCAAAAGACCATATACTTGCTATATAGTTATGGGTGAGGATGGCCATTGGTTAGTGGGGCATAGAGGGCCTGCGTATAGTTCTCATTTTTCAAGGTGTGCCTTTCATTAGTTGAGGGAGGGGTCGAGTGGGACCATAGCCACTGGAAAAACAGACCTTAGCATCTGCATCGGCAGATAACTTAAAGCTCCCGACCGAGTTCCGTGTTTCTTGATTAGCCCTGCCACGGGACTCGGGCCGCACATATAGAGGACATGTGCAACTAGATATCTAACACGTTTACGATACGATTGGGACGTAAAGTCTCGGAACACTTATCGCTCTGGGTAGTGTGTCCTAGACTAGGGGCATCGTTCGACAGGTAGCATAATCCCTAGTTGGACCTAGGTGGCATAAACCCTGAATCCGAGAAGTATTAGATAAGCCGCATAAACCCTAGTCGAATCTAGGAAGCACTCGATAAGAAAACCCTAGATTAGATCTAGGTAATAAATAATAGATGTACACCTAAAGGCAACCAAGATTACGGGGATTGGGATCACGTTATCATTTTATACAGATTACTAGTTGAGACACTAGTTAGGCGGTGCAAAGATATAGAAACCAGAATAACAGTGAAAGTAGTGAAGCATACATTATCTTGCCTTAGCATATCTTGCGTTAATCTTATGTTATCTTGTTAGCCCTATCATCACGGTATTATCTTGTATTCAGTTAATTCATGTCGTGTTGCTTTTCCCTGTTCACATGCTAAAAGTTACTGAACTTACCAGACTTTATGTCTGACTCTGTTTTCTTTCGCTTTCTTTTCTTCCGTCTCCCCTCAGGTTGTAAAGGAGGGAATAGTATAACTCAGATTAGATTGACCGTTACTCTTTCCCAACTTGAAGATTAGTCGAAGATTTTCTTGGATTCTCTTGCTATTGCTGGCTCATGCTACATTGGGGAATATAAATATTATTTTATGCTTCTTCCTTTTTTGTAAGACAGACACTCTGATATTGAAAAACTATTGTTGTACAAATTACTTTATCAATAAAGTAAAGTTTTATTTTCCGCTGTTTTAAATTTGTCATTCTTGTAATTTATCTACATCTTTTACCTATAATGCTCCACAGAACTTAGTGCATTCCCTTTGTGAGTGACACTAACAGATGTGGGGTGTTACAATATTCAATTTCAAAATATCATCTTGAATTGCTTTCACCCTAGTTCTAACATAACTCCAAATGTTCTTAGCCCATGGTCAGATCAATTTTATTAAGGATTGGAGTTTCAAGACAACTCTTTCCATAGCAGATTGACTTTTAGTTTGTTGAGACCAGGCTAATTTAATAATGTCTTTGAAATTACTTTCAAGAAGCCATAAGCTTTCAAATCAGAAAGGTCATTTGGGAGAGGAGAGGGAGCCAGTGTCAAGGAGGAGAGGGCAGTGATCAGAGATGATTGCGACCAGACCATTGACCAAGGAAAGTGGGTGAAGGTTTTCCCAAGCCGAATTGAAGAGCAAGTGGTCTAGCTTAGCCAATGATGGATTTGGTCTTCTGCTCGACTATATGAAAAGCTGGTTGCATATCGGAGGATCAATAAGAGTGCGTGCATTAATGAAGGAGTTAAAGGAGAGGGTATCCTGGGAAAGATGTCTATGATTTCTTTCTAGCGTGGTCCTTGTAGTATTGAAATCACCCCCAATTATCCATGGACCGTTCACTTGGGATGCAAAATCAATGAAGCTTTGCCAAAATACCGCTTTATCGTTAATATCTTGCAGGTCATAGATATTGGTAATGAAGTATAATGTATTAGAAGGGAGATGTTTGAGGGAGATGTGAAGGGCAGGTGGAGTGTGAAAGGATTGTTGATGAACCCCGATGGATTCATTCCATGCAGTAATAATACCCCCTTTAGATCCATCTTCGTTGATGTGTACCCATCCTGATAGAAATGGCCCACTCATCTGTCTGGTTAATCTAGATTTGGGATCACTAATTTTAGTTTCTTAAGAAGAAGGATGTCAATTCTGTGAGGAGATAGGATGAGGTTAATCGAATGAATTTTAGATGGGTCACTAAGTCCACATACATTCCATGTGACAATCTTCATCGGGGGGTTTGAACGCTCAAATTCAAGGGTTTGCATGACGGAGTAGTGTTCATCACGCAAAGTAACTCCTATGCAACATGCTAATTTTTTATTGAAGCTTTTATTTGCAGAGGAAATGACTGTTGGTTCAAAGAATGTACTTAAGGTTTTCGGTAAAGAGTTGGCTCTGTTGTTTATATAGCTGCGTCTAACTATTGTCCTCGTAAGTCTGGGCTCAGCTGATCTAGCTACTAGAGTGGCAGGTGAGTCTGGTTGTGGCGGTGGCACATGCTCTTCTTGGAAATCATAATTGTGCATATGTTGTTGTGGGGAATCAGGCCAATCTCTCCAACCTTCTCTGGACACATAACTTCAATAGAATTATCCTGTATGACTTCCCTCAAGAGTGTTGAATGGGATCTTGGCTGGTAACCCATGACATTAAAATGGTCACTAGTATCTATGTCTTGCAAATCCTCACTGTATATTCTTTGATCCAGAATATTCAACTCATTCTCTTCAAAACCTAGAAGAATTAATTTCGGTTTTCTGGTATGATGAGAATGATCCCAACACTTCACTTTCGATAGATATTCAGTGTTATTGATATGAGCACATATATATATACACACACACATATTATCTATCTATTCTATTATACATAAAGTTGACTATTGGACTTTCTAACCTCTCTCTTTACATTTATTCCCACATCAAATGAAGCTCTCACATTGAGATGCATTTTTGCAATTGAACCATTTTGTAATCTCACTTTCAAAATCTGAGTTCATATTAGAAATAATGGTTGTTAAATACAACTGCTTACATGGAAGTGGTCTATTCAAATTTTCAATCGGTTCTACTTATTTATGGTTATCAAATATAGGCAATTTCCCTTAGTTTTATTTATTTATTCATGTTATCAAATAATGAACTTTTTAGCTTCTCTTTCTACATTGACCAAGTGAAGCTTCTCGAGCAATTTGAGGTTTAATTTTGCACTTGATACATTTCATGTTTCGATTTCAATGATTTTGTTCATATTAGTAAATAGGATTAATGATTGTTAAATTGGCTTATGAAAGTGATATGTTCAGGTTCTCACTCTATTAATCTCTCATTCACTCTTATTCAAAATACTCCATTCTCATCATATCAAGGGTCAAAATTCATTTGCCTCCTCCATAAAATTTATAATTATCTTATAGAGCTAAATACATATTATGTCCATCACTTCATTATTCTTAAACGAGCTTCTTTTCCTCTTCTCCACATTCACTACACCAAAACAGGTGATTCCCAACGAGTATAACTGTCGCAAACAATTTCCGCAACGCTTATTAGTGTTGCTATGAGGGGGTTGCAATTCAGTACCAACGCTTATAAGCGTTGGTAGATTTTCTCTCCCAACGCTTATAAGCGTTGGTATATTTTCATTCGCAACGCTTATAAGTGTTGTAAGATTTTTGTTTGCGACGCTTATACATGTTACAATGTTTTTGTTTGCAACACCTATACATGTTACAAAGTTTTAATTCACAACAAATATAAATTTTAATAATAACAAAAATATGTATTAGCAACTCACATATTCTAACATTAATAGTCAATTAACAACCAACATGATGATAATATAGACGATATTTAATATGAACCAAAAAATAATACTAAACTCAATGCATACCAATAGACAACATTCATAATCACATAACGACATAAAATATTAGTTAATTAACAACAAACAAGTACAATATGTAATTAAGTTGTCAAATTCAATACATAATTAGTTTGCTAAATTCAATACATAAATGAGATTCTACAAATACCGAATACGAAACTCTGGCCATATAACGAAGCATCCATCTGAAAATTCACATAACTTCTGCAATTGGATCATTATCAAGATCATCTATGCACCATTATAACTACCATTTTCTCTTTTCTTTCGCTGCCTCTAGAAGTGTCTGCATTCATTGAATGTGGCATTAAATTGAAAATTTCAGTTCCTTGTTAAAACAGAAAAACATGAATTTGCATCACGCACTAAATAACATTTTAAACAGAAAAACATGAGCCTAAACTAAGTCGAACGGCTCAGTAATGCTGAGCCGAACGGCTCAGCAATACTGAGCTTATATCGGCTTAGTATTGCTGAGCCGAAAGGCTCAGCATTACTGAGCCTATATAGGCTCAGGATTGTTGATCCGTAAAGCTCAGGATTGCTGAGCCGTAAGAGTTCGGCCATGAAATCACATTCAGGTAATGAGGTATTTAACTTTGAATAAAAACTTATAGGTATCATCAATCCTGACTGTCCAAATGAAAGTCAATAGCAGTCGCATTCTTCTATAGTCAAACTATTGTCGCATTCTTCCATGGCCAAGCCGTGTTGCATTTTACGTTGTTTTAAGTATTTTTTCTTGAGCCCGTTGCTTTTTTCGCTGCATTTTAAATAGTTTGCAACAGTCCAAATCATATATGTCATTGCTTATCAAACTGATTTCAATTTCCGTTGATGATTGGTTATGAGTTAATAGTATACTAAGTTTTAAGGCTACATGTTTAAGAATTAATTGCTGATGTACATCAAAAGGCTAGGAAAAAACATTTTTTGAAGGGGTTGATTGTTTGTTTTTTTGCAGTTAAAGTTTCAATCAATATTTTTTGAAGGGGCTGATTGTTCTCTTTTTAGACGGGTCTCTTTGTTTTTTCAATCAATATTTTTTGAAGGGGCTGATTGTTCTCTTTTTAGACGGATCTCTTTGTTTTTCTAAGCTATGGTCTTGTACACAACATGCTTTTCACTACCATGTACATACCAAAAGCATTTTCACTACCATGTACACAAATTGCACATACCAAAAGCAGGGAAATACAAGTGTTCTACACTAGTGTGGACTTGAAACGCTAACCTGTCTTAGACGAAGGAGCTGCAGAATCTTCCGAGACTTCGGATCCATGAATGAAAAAGAAAGCTTAGACGAACATAAAAGGCCATTCCTTAGTATAGTTATATCATATCCATGAATAACATAACATGGCGGAATAAGTAAATCTTACTTTTAGTAGTTCAAGCACGGGAAGCTGGGCTTCAAGTGGAGGAGTATGTGGCTTTGCAGACTGAGAAATAATAGTATAAAGTACCATCTGTATTGAAGGTGATTACTTGGTCTTCGCTTTCTGTAGAAATAATAGTGATATCGTTCAGCAACTCAAAACAGAAAAACAAAGACAGCAAAAGTAGCTATATAAAACTGAAATCACTCACCAGAATTGTTTGCACAGCAGCTTGTAGCTGCTGTTTGCACAACAGCTTGTAGCTGCTGTGCAGCAGGCACAGCAGCTTCTAGCTGCTGTTGCACAGCAGCTACAAGCTGCTGTGGCACAGCATCTTGAAGCTGCTGTGGCACATCAGCTTGTAGCTGCTGTTGCCACAGCAGCTTGTAGCTGCTGTGCAAACAGCAGCTTCTAGCTGCTGTTTGCACAACAGCTTGTAGCTACTGTGCAGCAACTTGTAGCTGCTGTGCAGATATTGCAAACAGCAGCTTCTATCATCATGATTTCGCACATTCGAAATGTACATTGCAAGGGAGTGTGCAACTGCAAATAAATTTGCAGTATCCCTACTCTATTGTATATAAAAGTGGACTATGTGTTATACAACCTTTTTACTCTTACATTATTATGTGCAAACAACACATATGTGTGAAGCAAACATCATATTATGTGAATATAAGAACCAAGATAACACATCTATGAATGACATACTTATCTTTTATTAATAGAACAAAACAGAATTATTTTGATCATCTAAAAAAAAAGAGTCATCCAATGCTAATATGTTTACAATGACTTGAAGGTCATCTTGGATTCATGATCAATAGCAGAGGAGAAATAATACCTTTGAAATCATCAGGTGCTAACAAGGAGATGCCAATGAACACAAATGTCATTCCTATTATGAACATTGTTAATCTTAATGCATTCAGAACTTGGTATTCCTGGAAGTACACGAATCCTGTACATATGGAGAAAAACGTCCATGCAATTTGAAACATGGGTACTATAAGGATTGCATCAAATAGAGACAACCCCTCATTCAATCTTGCCATCTGAAAAGTGATATAACATATCATTCTTGGAAATGTGATAAATGTAATATCAATTTTATTGCAGCTGAGGCATATAAATTACCCAAAATCCCGCAGTACTCAAGAATAGAAGGAGCATGGAATATGTAAACCAACTATGAAACTCATAATCGCTGCTCATTGTCAATCTTAGATACAAATTGTACTGATCCCAGAGCAGCAAGAAGGGACTGCAATTAAACCACAAAAAATCTTATTAGTGATTTGTCAGAATTTTTAATTATATTACTTTAGTGTTTCATAACTTCACCTGTGCAGCATATGCAAAGGAGATGAAATTAAGACAGTTCCTAAGAGTAAAGAATATGATGCCTGTATATGATATTTACACACAAGTGAGGCAGCTTAAAATCTGTAATCTTAGTTCAGTGGCCACAATGAATATAGATTAACAATACACACTACACAGCAATAATATCAAAGTTATACCAAGCTTCAAAAAATAAATGTAGATGCATGACGACTCAATCCGTCAAGCTATAAATTTAAGCTTGCATTAATAAGCTTACAGCCTATAAATAAATCCTAAATTCAATCCTTCAGGCTCAACAATTAGAATATAACTATTCTATACATTTCTTTAACTAAAGTTGCAAACCAGCCAATAACTTCTAACAATTGAATCCTAGAGTTTCACCCCTATAGTTTTGATTTTTGGATCCTCTAATTAGTTTCATATCAATCACATAAAAAAGAACGGATAATCCGAACTTTTCAACAATATAGATAATATAAATGAACAAAAATAAGCACAAACCTGAAAAACATCAATAAATATTTATTTGTAAAAAAAGGAGGAGAAAAAAATACCTCCAGAATTAGTAATCTGAATTACCGTGAGCTGGAACAAAAATACTGAAATATGGATGAACAAAACCAAGACTTTTGTTGTATATTTGCTTAGATCATCGCCAAAGGAGCTGTTGAACTCGAATCTAACCTCGACCTCCTTGCCTCGAAATCGAAATCCTTGTTCCTGCTTTGTAATCAAAATCGAAATCCTGGTTAACGCTGCGAAATCGAAATATTTCCCTAAATCGAAATCGAAATTTTCCCTAAATCGAAATCAAAATAATTCCCGCTTTGTAATTCATGTTAAGAAGCCGAAATAGTGAAAAGCGTATGGGATGGAAGAGTATAGGGTTACCGAAGAAAACTGATGGGTGTTTACCTTTTTGCCCCCGCGAACCAAGCCTACCAACCCATATAAGCGTTGCCAATAAAAAAAATATAAATTTGTATTTTTGGTAACACTTTTTTAGCATAGCAACGCTTATTATTGTTATTACCCGACAACACAAATAAGTGTTGGCGATTGACAAAAAAAGGGTTGCCAAATGGCCATTATGGTGTAGTGATTGTCGATGGAGAAAAATGTTATTTACTTCGTTGGTTTACATCTTCACTTTATCATTCCTTGGTTATTTTACATGTTCACTTTCTTCTTTCTCATTATTCCATATATTCATCTTCTTTAACTATTTATATTAAAAAGTTCAATTCTCGCAATTTTCTTCTTCTTTAACTATTCGTCTTCTTTAACGGTACGGATTTCGCCCAGACCTAATCGATCGCTAAACCGACCAAGACCGTTCAAAAAACTCAGATACGCTAACTCTGGGCAAACAAAACATCAGGACAAATAACAAAAGACTTTATAAACATCATAATAATGTTACGTCAGAGTACACAATATATCAGGGTATATCGAAATATAATACAGCGGAATTTGTTTGCAGAAAATGCAATACAATGCACAGCGGAAAATAAATAAACTAGCATAGTGGAAGACTATCAACGCTCTGGACACAGCTTTAAGCTTCGATCCAAAATCCTTCTCAATACATCTGCAAAATAAAACTACTCTACTGCCCATGTGGAAAATAGGGGAACCCGAGTTTGCAAGGGAAAAGCAAACTACGAGTCAGTCATGGGACTGGTGTGAGAAACTCTACAGTTAAAATTAACCTATATAAATGATAAGGAAAATCACAGGAACACGCCACTAGTGTGGAACGGGTTTACCCCCATGAATGACAGTGTATAAACAACATCAGTAATATAGATATGGATCTACTATGCATCAATCAACATGTAATATCCCAATCTACCCATTTAGTTTAATCACCCAAATCCAATTCAATTTACAGAAATTATTCCTTTGTCTTTATTTCCAGATTTCTTTTTCAAATCATTTGAAATACATATCTAACTTTTATATCAAAGTAGATTTCACTTCGGGATCTCAAACCAAATCGTTTGGAAATATGAATTCGAAAACATAACAATGCATACAAACAAGTATGCAACCAAATATCGGGAATTTTCCCACAGACAAGGCAGTAAGCGCCCCTCCAACTCGATATATATATGTGTGTGTGTGTGTGTGTGTGTGCGCACCTCCCACGCATGGAGCAAGCTACACTGCTAACCACTCAACCTAAGGCATTGGATCCAGCGCATACTTTTTAGTCGATATCGGGTCACCCGAATCTTTAGCCACACACTAAACCATTATATATCCCGAAGTGGGGAAAATCATTTCACAACATAATAATCACAAGTACTTTCAACTGTAGTACTTCACATTAGCAATTCACACATATGATCAGTCACTATTAATCACATAACCTTTGAGCTCGTACGTCTCAAAGAAGGGTGTTAAGCAAGAGAATAAATTCTTCGACACCAAACAGATACACCATTAATAGCAACTAATCGAATATATGATGAACTACAATGTAAAACCATAATACATTTCCAAATCATCGGGTTTTAGCCCTCGAAATCCTTTCTATTTTATAAAACATTCCCTGTCCAAAATCGGGATAACTATTCTTTTTACTTAAGAAAAATATCATTTTAAAATCATTCATTAAATTTGAAATGGGCACAACTCGTTAAACACCTTATCATCAAATCGTGAAATGTTTCACAAGGTGTTAGCACACAAATATTTCTACCCAACCCAATGCTAAATATAAAAGCATGTTCTGCTCATAAAATGGTCGAGCACAATCCAAACAATCAATCAATCACAATCATGAATAACAACAACCAAGTAAATTTGGTTTATTCACATTACATGTTTTGGTAAATTCAATTACCATTTATTCATTCACAATCTAATTAAAGATTTATTCAAACTCCAATTGGTTTTAATCCCAAAAATCATTTCTTATTGATTGTTCAACTTTCTGGAAATTAATCCTGCTTTTACTCGGATTAAAGAACCAATGTTATTTAAACATAGTTCACGACAAACTCAAAATCCAATTCTTTTATTCAATTCCAATTAAATATCAATTAATTGGAAAACTTCACTAAATCTTCATTCAAAGATTTATTCTTGTTCTCAACTGGGTTTAAGAACAGTGTTAATGAAGACACCATTCACGACAAACCCAAAATCTAATTCAATATTAAATACAAGGCTCTGAATAGAAATTATATCGGCTTATATTCAATATTTAATTCTGAAATCAACAAATATCTTGTTGGGAATAACGATATATATATCTTCCAAATTCCTCCACAATATCCATATAATCACGGAATCCAATATCGAAATATTCCGAAGACAATTTCGATTCAAATCCCTTCCAATTCATATATTGGAAATTCTGGTTATTTTAAAACCATTTCTAATCCAATTTATTTATTTAAAAATATTGGATTATAATTCTAATTCATAACTAGTTCATTTTGATAAAAATATATTTTTATCCTTAAAAAATTGGAATTTTTCATCCAAATTCTTTCCAAATCATTTATTATGATTTTACACAAATTATTAATATTTTTAATAATTTTATCAGGGCCCGTACAGTAGATTTCCATAAACGGTCATCGAAGTGCACTTAGAACGACCTTTTCCAAATTTTATTTGGACATAATTCCAAATCCAACCATTAGATTTCAAATCTCTTATATTCGTTGGAAAGATCTTTTCGATACGAACCCAACGGTTCCGGTTTTAGGAGAATCCGACGGTCGGATCTCCTGTAATGTCCGTTCGAAGTCTATGGTAGAAATTCGCGAACTACCGCGGCATGGCGCGTTCTATTCAGGCCATTAAATATATATATTACATATATTATATATATTTCATCGATTTTTATTTAAAACGTATTTTATAAATTCGTTTTAAAAACGATTCCTACTTCCATTTCAATTTTTAATCAAAATTGAATATTCCATTACATGAAAATTTTATACATCTCATATATATGTTAAGAAAAATATTTTTAACCAATCAATATGTATTTCATTCACACTTCATATATATTTTGTTCACATTTCATATATATATATATATATATTATTCACACTTTATATACATATTTTTCACATTTCATATATATATATTATTTTCATTTCATACATATATATATTTTTTCTTTTCATATATATATATATATATATTATTTCCACTTTATATAGTTTTTTTTCACATTTTATACATATATTATTTTCACTTCATATATATATATATATATATATATATAATTTTCACA
Organism: Allium sativum; assembly: GCA_030737875.1. Classification (NCBI taxonomy): domain Eukaryota; kingdom Viridiplantae; phylum Streptophyta; class Magnoliopsida; order Asparagales; family Amaryllidaceae; genus Allium; species Allium sativum. The sequence goes on from JASFAX010003834.1 coordinate 18,950, forward strand.
ATTCATATATATATATATAATTTTCACAATTCATATATATATATATATATATAATTTTCACAATTCATATATATACATATATATTTATTTACATTTTATATATATATAATTTTCACTTCTTATATATATTATTTTTCATTCCATATATATATATATATATATATATATATGTATGTATATATATAATCTTTCCATTTCACATCACATATACATTTTCCATATCGTATATATATATATATATTTTATTTTTCCATTTCACTTATATATTTTATTCACATCGTATATATACATATATTATTCACATCATATATATATTTTATTTTTCACATTACAATCACAATACAATACATCCAAACAAATCGTCCATGGTCTGTGGACAAGGGAGGTGAGCTAATAGGCAATCATCACAAATTCAGTTATAAAAATAAATAACTGTACAAAAAAAATTTAGTGAGAGAGTTCTCACAATAGTCGGTTTTGGAATTGTTAAATAACGATTGTTCTGATCAAATTAAACGGAGCATTTAATTCACCCAAAATTTGTAACTAGCTATGTTTCTGATCTGGTCTGTTCCATGTTGTAGAGTTCCAATTTACGGTTCCACTGCACTTTGTTTCGTACCATTCTGATAAGATTGTAGAAGTTACACTGTTTTAAATATTAGTTACAATGATAATCTTAATTAACATAATTCATATAATTAAATATACTCCAATTACATGGTAAACCCGTCTTCTTCCTCTCTCTCTCTCTCTCCCCTCAGAACGCACCCCATCCAAACCTTCCGCCGCCGATCTGAGTTCATCATTATGAAGCCCCACGCGTCTCCACCCTGCCCTATCCACCTCGTGAGACTCGGCGGTCCTAGTTGATCAGAAATCGAACCCAAAACTGCCGACTTCAAAGCCATAATTTGAACATTCTAGTCCCTCAAATCCAATCTCGACCGTTCATTTTGTAGAGCTAACAATCGTCTACCATGTTTGTTTTGGATTCAAATGGTAATTCAATTTAAATTGTGGGAATTTTGGGATTGAAATTCGAATTGAATCGGCCATTGAAACTAATGATAGCGGCGGCTTGTTTATTTAGGGTTAGGGTTACACGGGTATGAGTATTTATATGAAATTATATTATTATTTTATTAAATTAAATTCTAAAAAGTGAGTTTCTCCTCCAAATCAAACCCAACGACTGTCGCCCCTAACTAAATACCCCCATTCTGGACACAATGCGATATGTTTCGTAAGCCAATTGACTACTAAGATCAGTTTTCGTTTAAATTAAAATATTAAACAATATATATTCAATTTGAACGCACATTTTAATTTACCGGGTTCACATACTATCTCCAAAAATTCCTTAAAAATAAATCTAGCTATGTTTTGACGATATGATCCTAATAAAACTAATTTTATCGAATTTGGAGACCGTTTGAAAAATGGTTATTTTCCAGTCGATTAAATTCAAACTGAATTAACCAAACAAATTTGAATTCACACGCTCATATATTAATTCTAAAAATTATGAAAATTGAAATCTAGCAATAATTTGACATTCCGGATCCAACAAAAGTGGTCTCGCAAAAAACGGAGGTCATTTGCAAAATCGCTATTTTTAAGGGCTATATATTATATAAAATTCCATTGCGACTATCCTGAATTTTCAACTGGACATTACTTATGAAATCTAGATTTTTCACATTCGCTGGAAAGATATTTTTAAACAGATTCAAATATTTCTTGTTTCACTAAAATCTGGTTTATTTTGAATCCTGTACATTCATTTGAAATTTGAAATTTGAAATCGAAATTTCAAACTACCGCGCCATTTTAGGCTCGTTATATAATTAAAATAAAACTTTATATTCTAACTTTGATTTAAATAAATTTATACGTACTAATTCTATTCGAAATAAATTTCTAACTGTTATTATTTAAAATAAATCATTTTAAATATTCAAAATTCATTTAAATTGCCAAAATAAAAAATTTAAATTGGTTCTGATTTTCCGGATTGTTACAATTTACCCATCTTAGAGTATTTATTATTTGTGAGCTTGAACTATTTTTTAATCTTCATATTTTGTGCCAAAATCCATTTTCATTTGGTTTTTGTTTGTTGTTGAAGACTATGACTTTGGTTTCATTTAGTTATTTTGTAGAGAATAATCATGTTTATTAGCATATTAGTATATATACACACACCCTCATTTGTTCTATGTAATCGAATATAAATAAATAATATTTTTATTTTTATTTTTATTTTTGGACTTAACTACGTCAGATAATAAAGTTAAAAATTATACCTATAGTTAGAAGTATATAAAAAATAGTTTCTTATAGGGTAGTAACTTAGCTGGCAACTTTAAAGTTTTCCATTTTTGTATTCTTTTTTGTTGGCAACTTTGTAGTTTTGTAGAAAGTTTTGTTGCAGCTACATATATTACAAACTTAGTTTTTTTAATATTTCTTTTGTAGTCTCTGCTATTTATTTTATCTTTTGTAAATTTGAGTATTATCGTTTTTAACCATCGACATTTATGTGTTTTTACTCTTTGTTTAATATATCATGAGATATTTACAAAAACTCATATTTATAGCTTCCCCTTCTTGTTACTAATATTAGGAAACTATGAAGAAAAATCTATGATTTTTTTAAGTTTATTATATTTAATAATGTTTATTATTTTAATGATGATGGAAATGTTCATTCATAACTAATTGGTAAGATGTAATTATTTATAATCGAACTATTTTATGTAGTTAATAATTTCAAAAATATTTTCACTATGTGACTTTCACAAAAGAAATTATTATTACCATGCAATTGTCAAAAAAAATCAACTTCCTTTGATTTGACCAATTGAAATTCAAAGTAATTGAACAATCAATCACAATTAATTCTATTTAAATTGAAATTCAATAAGGTGAAAATTTTAGTTATATATTATTCTCTTTGATCCTGATATTTTATAGGACTTAACTATAACCATTTAATTCCTGATAGTTATTTCCATAATTAATTATTTAAAAAATTAATTTTAGGTGCATCTACAAGTTAACTTTTATGGTGATACGTTTTTTTGCCTTAAGTTATGTTAAAAAATTCCAGTTTATACATTACATGTATATAAATAAAGTAAAGAAGTAACTAACTTTAGCTAAAATTAATTCACTGAAAGAATCGGAAAATTTTTAATTGGTCATAATATATTAAGGAATTTATTTTGTAATCAATCATTTTCTTTTGATCGATGCCATCGGTTTCAGAATGATGAGTGATATGATAGGTGTTTAATTAAGAAAATTACTACAAATAATTATAAGGAAAATAACGAATAATTTAATGCACATAACATGTAGTTTTAATAAAGTTTCATTTATTATTTTTATGATTAATTATTTTTGAGTTGTAAATTTACTTTATAATAAAACAAGTTAACTTTGTCAATTTCTTGTGTTTTATAATAAACCATAGTTTTTACACATAACATCATTTTCCTTTAATAGGTGCCATTGATTTCAGAACGATGGGAAGAATGACATGTATTTTATTAAGAAAAATACGACAAATTATTTTAAGGAACATAAGGAAAGTATTTAATGCACATAACATATAATTTGAATGGTGTTTCATCTATAATTTTTATGATTAATTATCTTTTAGTAAACCATAGTTTTTGCAGATTTACTTTATAGTAAAACAAGTTAACTATGTCTGTTTCTTGCATTTTATAAAATTGTTATTTTACTGCACAACGCTACTGCATTCAATTCAATATTCGACACTTCTACGTAAGGTTAGACGTCTATTTTGTAGAATACTTTGATTTGTACTATAAAATGGTCACCTATATCAATATAATCCAATAATAAAAATAAAAAATTGTTCTTCATTTCATTGATAGTGTTTCTCGATACAGTTTGATTTAAATATTATCTTTAATGAAATTTTACATATAATTTTTATTTTATACCACGTTATATCTGTAATGAAATATTGTAATTCCAAACTACCATAATATTTTAATAGTATTTGACAAAATATGTGATAATGAAAATGTTGCAATTTTACTTCTTTCACTAATATTTGAAACAATATTTTACTCAGAATGCAATTTCTCCATTTTAGATCCAAAATGCTATTTGCTGTAGTGAACTATGTACATACTGAAATTTCTGTGTTAAACACTTAATAAACTCATAATGAACTTATGTTGCTTAAACTTGAAAAGTAGTAAAATGCATAACAATTTAATTGCCAAAAAAAACTAAGAATAATAGAAAGTTCATTTTTCTTCAAAATCATTACAATCTAAAAATATTACCTATAATTCTTCATTTCATATTATTTAAATAGATTTATCAAAAGATGTTTATAACTGGCATTGAAGAAAAAGCTAATCTAAGAATATAAAAAATCATGAACATATGTTTTCAACATTATATAACAACAAATCAAAAAATACATTGTTAAATAAATTATGTGGTGAATCCCATGTGCGTTCCACGGGTTCGCACTAGTATGCTTAGAATGTTAGAACCATTAAGTGGTTGGTCACTTGGAATCCTTGGTTGAAACAAACTCATGTTTTTGAAATCAAAACCATGTTAAAGTTTCAAATTTTATTTTTATTTTTTATAAACATTTCTTTTATGTTTTGGAAAGTTACTAATCATGCGTTAGTGAGTTTTCAAAAGAAATTTAAAAGTTAAGATTTTGAAGTTATGGGTTTTATAGCGATAATCCTATAAGTGCAGTTCGTGAAAACGAACTATTTTCTTTAAAGTAAGTTTGTTTTCAACTTAAGTAAGTTTTCAAATTGTTTTCAAAACTAATTTAAAATGCAAGTAAGTAATTTTTATTATTATTTACATAAAAGAAATCCATATACCAAAAGGGAGAAAAATAGTATTTCTCCAATGGCGTACAAAAACAGATTTGTAGTAAGAAGCACTAACAAATCTGTACCCAAAAAAACAAAAAAATATTAGTAATTATTATTATTTAATTACTTAATTATTTGATTAATGATAATTAAATAGAGTGATTAGTACTTAATTACCGTGTAATTAAGTAATTTGTACTTAAGTTTTAATCAAGTAAGTTTGATTTTAATTTGTCTAATTAATGAAAGTTAATTATTATGTAATGACTTTAAATCAAAGATTAAGTTTGATTAATTACTTAATTAGGGTTATTTAAATTATTTAATAATTTTTTAAAATAATTTAACTTTTATTATTTAAGTTAAGTTTAATTTAAAAACTAAATTAAAGTTTGTTTAATTATTAACCGAGGTTTAATAAATTATTTAATAATGAATAATTATTATTTAATTATTCTTTAAGGGTTAATTAATTATTATTTTTAGGATTAATTATTAAAAAGGTTATTCAAGACCAAAACAACGGTACTATTTCGCCATGGCGGCTAGAATACCTATCCCCTCTCTTTCTCCCTTTCATTATTCTCACTGCCACACATAAACTCTCGCTTTCTTCCTCTTCTCTCAGCGCCTAACCTTAACACTTCTGTAACTCCCTTTCCAGCTTTCGGTTGTGTGGATCTAGCGTTGTTGTTTTCACCCCTTTCCAAATCTGGTCCTGATTTATATCTCCTTATGTGTCCCTTAAATCTTCTTTGCTTCCTTTCTCTACCCTTTGATGTAGTCTCTCAGACTAACATTTTTTTTCTTTAATCCTTCGTCTTTGATTTTGGTTGGATTTCGCGACTGTCGTGCCTGGCTTTTATGGAGGTATTTAGCTGACCTCGCTATTGCAAAACCCCATCGTAAGTCCCCTCTACGTCAAGGGCATATAACTGCATGAGTGGTCGGTTCATTATCATTGGGTGTTGTGGTTTTTGGCATGAGCTTGCCTCCACTACTTGGTGTTCATTCTGGTTAGTATATTCCTTGTTATGTTGGTTTTTTACCTTCATATTTGGTTGGTTATGTTTTGTTAGGGTTATCCTGTCTTACTGTACGAGTGGTTGTTTGGGATCATGCTTTGTTTGCGTTCGACATGTCTTTGGGTTGGATTTTGGTTCGTCTACGGTGGTTTTTGGCTGTTGTTTGGAGATGTTCTTATTTGCTCTGGTTGGGGTGGTATGATAGGTGATGAGGTAACTTTGGATGCAGCCACGTCGTGCTGTATTTGCCAACCAGTCTCGACACTGTATAGCCGCCGCAGCGATAGCCTAGGCTTCGGCGGTGACGTTAGGTTGGAGCCTTTTGGCAACTCGGTTTGCTGGTATCATCTCGCGTGTTTCCTGTATCCTAGTAATGTTCTGTGTGATGTTACTGTTTAATGTCAGTTTCAATGTCATGCTATGGCTTCTTCATTGTGCCTTCTCAGGGAAGTGTTGGTTGCGTTGCGAAGTCAAGGTCAAAGATGGTGGTCTGCTGTGGAATAGTTGTTTTGCTTTATTTTTTTGCAGGTTTTCAATGTAATTTCTTAGGTACCGTTTGATTTTCCAACTGGACAGTTTATGTTCGCGTTTGCGTCAAACGCGTCCGACGCGCATGACGCATCAACAGTGGGACCCACATATTTGCCGCTTCAAGTTGAACGGCTCAAAAGTTAGCTTTCGCGTCGGATGCTTCGGACATGTCCGACGCACGTCCGATGCGTCAGATATTTTTTGCACTTCTCTTTTCCCTTTCCCTATATATATTCCACTCATTTCAACACTACATCATCATATCCACTTTTCATTTTCCTTCTATTCTTCAACAAATTATGGCAGCTAGTGATGAATCTGATTGTGAAGATTTGGAAGATTTGTTAGATGTTCAAGAAATTATGGTTACTGAAACACGAGAAAGGAGCAGAATACACAATTCATTTAGTTTCGGCCTTGCTTGGGTTCATGAAATACTATCAGGACACGCATATCGTTGTCATAGCAATTTCCGAATGAAGCGATTATGTTTCAGATCCTTGTGTGAACGGTTAGCAAATTACGGATTGAAAGGCTCAATGCACATAACAGTCAAAGAAACGGTGGTTGTATTCCTATGTACTATTGCATTGGCCCTCCCTACAAGGCAGGTTGCTGAGAGGTTTCAACGATCAAATGGTACGATTAGTGTCATTTTCATAAAATTTTGGATTTAGTTCTCTTATTGGCAGTCGATATTATTAGACCAGCCGATACCCAACTTAACCGAATTACAGAACAAATTCGTTCTTCAAACTGATATTATCCTTTATTTAAAAACTATATCCGGGCTATTGATGGGACACATGTGATGGCTCACGTGGGTAAAGAAGACATGCAACGTTTTGTAGGGCGGAAAGGATCTGCTACACAAAATATTATGGCTGCTTGTGCGTTTAATTTAACTTTTACATTTGTAAGAGCGGGATGGGAAGGAACTGCGCACGACGCTAAAGTATTTCGGGAAGCTATAAATAATCTGGATCTTAATTTCCCTCATCCTAATGCCGGGCAGTATTATTTATTGGATTCAAGATATCCACTATTGGAAGGATATATAACTCTATACCGATCCGTGAGATATCATATACCAGACTTTAATGACACACAGAATGAACCAAAATCAGAAAATGAAATTTTCAACTACTATCACTCTAGTTTGCATATGGCAACTGAAAGAACATTTGGTATTTGGAAGAAAAAGTTTGCCATCTTACGTAACATGCAGACGTATCCATACCATGTTCAAGTACAAATTGTTACTACTACAATGGCTATTCACAACTACATCAGAAAATACAATGTTGGCGATCCAGATTTTATGCCGTATGATGACGACCCTGATTTAGTGTCAGACGAATATCTCGAAGAATATTACAGTATATCAAATCACGGAAACAAAGATCGAGAACCTATTCAAAGAAACTGAACAACATCCACTATGGCGGTTGTATGAGACAATATACTAAACGAACTGGTTGCCGCGAGAATGCATTAAAAAGTTTCATTGTATTCTGTATTTTACATTAGCATTTTAAATTCTGTAATTATATTCCACAATTATGTAATTTTAATTCTGCAATTTAAATTCTATAATTTGTATTCTGCATTTTACTATTATGTTCAACAAAAAACACACACAAACACAAATAATTAAAAATAATATATACACAAACAATAAAATAATAACTCTGCCCCTTCCAAAATGCCCCTTTCGTAAAAAAAACACATTCCCCGTTTGCAACAATTCCCCTTCAAATACCCCTTCCAAATAACCCTCTCTGTTCAAAATCAAACGAACCCTTAGACTAAGTTATAGGTAGCTTGTGTTGTCTTATCTAGTTGCAGCAATAAGGCTGAGTGAGTTATGAGTGAGGTTGTATGGTGATGTAATTTTCTGTCGGTTGTTGGCAGCGTACATTATTAGTCTCTCTGTGTGGAGAACGTGATTAGTAGTGTAGGCATTTGCCTAGCTCCTATACTATAAACTAGTTTACTTAAAGTAGACGATCCACTATAAAAACCGTTAATAGTAGATGGTCCACCTTAAAAACCGAACTAGTAGTTTGACAATCTTACAAACTCTTGTATTTTTTTGTAATTATTATTTGTTATAACAAGTGTTACGAACAAACCGCTCGACTCTGCCAAAAAATTATGAAATTATAAATTCAAATAATTATTTAGATTTGAATTATTTAAAATAATAACTAATTGTTATTCAGTTATTGTTTAGAGGTTTAATAATTATTTGATAATAAGTTTTATATTACTTTAAATTTGAATGACTTATTTTTTAAGGATGTTTTCAAAATATGTTTACTCCAAGGGATCTCTTTGTCAATCACCTAGTAGCCTTCTTTGATTAGGAATTAAATAACATCTGTTTAGCAGAACAAAACATCATTCTGCTATTAGTATAATTGATTGAATTGTATGAACACTAGTTAACGGAATAAAATCCTTTTCTGTTACTAAAACTGAATTTGACCATGGATATCTATTTAACATGACAAATCACCCTCCTTATATTCTATTATTGTTATACATGTTTGTATGTATTGACTTGTTGTGTGTTGAATGATATTTGTGGACATCTACCAGTAGAATACATCTTCATTCTATTATAACTTGCTTGTTAATTATGTTAGACATCTATTAATATAATACAACCCTATTCTACTATAACCTGATTGTTGATTATGTTGACATCTTTTAAGAAGAACCAAAACTCATTCTGCCATGTTGTTAACTTGGATGTCTACATGGCAGAACAAATCACCAACTATTATTATTACTTGAATACTTGCTTTATGTTGATTGACTGTTTCTTTTTGGAAAAACAAACCGGTTTTTAAAGTGGTGCATAACACTTTTTATTATAGCAAATAATAAAAGCTTTAAGTAAAGGATATAGATAAAATATATAACTATTACAGCAAGATTTTTAAAGTGGCCCATCGACTAAGTTGCATACAACTCTTCCTCATTATTAGAAGAGGAGAGACTAAGAGTTAATTGATTGACTACTGTTTGTTGATTCTTTGGACATATCTGGTTGTATGTAAACACCCATGTTATAACTTGAATAAATTAAACTCAATTAAATGAGGACCTTTGTAAATATTAAGCCTCCTTTCAAATTTGAGTGTATATGGGTTCTTTATAAATAAGTTAGTATGACTAATAATTTACAATGTAATTTTAACTCGCCTTGTTAAAGTAAAATTTACTAAAAGTGTTTTCAAATAATCTATTATTTGAATTTAGAAAAAAGATTTTGGGTTAATTATTATTTTATGATTAAATAAGGTTTGGAATTTAAATAAAATGATTCATCGACTTATATTGAAGGGATTTAATATAGATTATCAAAAATGTTTATTTATAAATTAACTAAAGATTGTAAACTTTGTGTTGTTTCAAAGGATAAGAGTGTTCTCGAGTTAAGGTTTAAGAGGTAAATAAAATACCCCAACTTGATTTACTTTATATTTTTATAATAAATAGTATTGGATTAAGATCTAGAGTAGATAATTTGAAATTTCATATTTATAAAGGAATTTTGAAAATGGTTTGATACTTATTAAAGAAGTTTATAATTGATTTAGAGATTTATAAATAAAGTTTATAAATGATTCTAAATATGTAAAAAGGAAGTTTATAAAGGATTATGTGATACTTATAAAGAGTTATAATAATTGGATATTTATTCAAAGAGTTTTATAACTAAACTTGGAGATTGCTTTAAAATAAAAAGGTTTTATGAATTATTCTTAATAAGAAAGTTTATATAAAGGATTTAACGAAGAGATTTATAAAAGGAATAGGGATTTGATTTTCTCAAGTGTGGTCTTATTAAAAATGGTGGCATGGACTTTTGTTCCACATTTAACACCGAAGGAATCATGTTTGGGTTTGTCTTATACCTGGTTTCTTTTTTTAACTTTATTTGATTTTTCGGTATGATTTAGAAAATAACAAAGATTTTCTAGATGCTTTTTGAATTTATTTTCTAAGTATTGAAAATATAATGGTTATTGAATAAACTTAGGTAGGTAAGATAAGTATAGGATTGGTTTAATAAATATTCTTTAAATATTATTCGATAAATTAAAGATTCATTTTAATGAGGCTTATTAGTTACCATGGATAAATAAATCTTTTTATTGATTGGTTGTTCGTTTATTTGATAGTTAAATAACCCACTATCAAATTTAACCATTTAAACTCGGAAAATTTATCCGATAAATAATAAGGAAACCCATTTTCAAAAACGATTAGAAGGTGAACTTCGAAGTTATGTATTGCTGGTTTATTCCTAAAGAACCAGAGTTGAGTTTTTCGAGAACTTTGATTGTCACTTCGAAGAGACCGGGATTGGGCTTTCTTGCTCAAAAACAACTTCGATCCGACTAATACGTTTTGAACTGTAAATTTTGAAGATGATTGAAGATGGTGTTATTTAGTTCCGTTCAGGCCCAGAACAAACTTGCATGGGTAAATGCTAGCATTACATATCTCTGGAAGGCAACGTTAGCATTCCAAGATATTCTGCTAATTGTAAGGTAAACATAACAATTAGCGTCATCACCCAGTAAATGAATAAAGCAGGGAAAAGCTGAAGGGCTATATGGGTCGCTCCCATTAGGATATGATCATTCCATATCTATAATCGATTTCTTTGTATGTTTCGGGGTCCATTATGCTTGTTTATCAATCAAGGTGATCATATTCGATGTTACCCATTTTAGGGTTGGGGCCGATCCTGGTTTGCTGAGGTGTAAATTAACGCAGCTTCCCGTATGTTTTAACTAGAGATGTACATATTCAGTTGGTAGACCCTTAACCTTTCATTGTTGAGATCCATTCTCTAATACGAACTTTCGTTCTTGATTGTATACCTATTATGTTGGAATGTGAGATGCAAGCATTTCGGCTATTTTAATATATTTACTTGTAAATTGTAGACATTATTATAATATCATAGGATATTTGTTATAAAAATGTTTTCGTTATCGTAAGGTAAAACCTGCTCGTGTTTATGTGCATCTTGGTCTTACGATATACCCTTTATTTTCAAATCATTTCAAAGATATAATAAAGCAAGTTCTTTATGATTGTAGTTTATTCACGCTAGTTATTTAGCCTGACCTAGACGTTATTTTGCGATAATGCTCGGGTCTGACCGAGCATTTTTGTTAGCTTAGCTTTGGTTCTTTAGAGCTTAAAAAAGGAGCTGGAGGTCAGGACGTACTTCTGTATTTTAGTTTTATTTTCTACTATGTTTGTTTTAGTTTAGCTTTCTGTATGTGTAAGGACAAGTCGTTATAACTGTCCAGTGTTATACTATGATATGTAAACTAAATTATTTCTTTTTGTAACGACTTATGTTATATTATAAATTTTCTGTTGCATTGTAAGATTCTGTTTTATCTCTTTGTTTCACCCAACAATGTGTCTTTCTGGTATTTGATTGTTCGATACGTGAATACCGTGAATGTATCAGTTTTAAAGGTCGAAAAAGGCGGACCGTGAAAGCGTTATACTCAAAGAATAGTTTAAATTCATTTCCATCACCCAAAATTTGGTATTTATTCAAATGACTGATTCATGATTTTCAACTTATCTTTGTTTCAATAATTGATTTTAGCACAAAAAAATAGGTTTATTTTAGATAAAGGCATGTAACTATGACCTGAAATGCAGGAGACTCTTATTTAAATGCATGAAAATGGAAAGAAAAAAAATTAAAGAAAAAGGAAAGAATGCAGTCTACACCCTCCCCATACACACACACACTAGACCAAAACAATGTCCACACTACAAAAATATTTTCAAAATATGAACGATAGTAACCAAAGATGGATGAAATGCAAGATGATTTGTAAAATAAAATGCAATTTAACAAATATATGTGAATGTAGATCATATGCAATATGAAATCTATGATGATAACGATTGTTTTGTGCAGATTGATGCCTCCTTTTTCCCCTACACTTGTTTCATTTGAAAATGATGCATGATGATTTCTTATCTAATTTTTGAGGTACAACAGGCATGTCAATAAAATCTAAAATCAAAATCCTTGCAATGAAGACTTTATCGTGATAATGATTTATACCATTTAGACGATGATTACTATAATCCTGTAAACTTAAGTGTTTAGCCATAATTGTTTTAATGACATGGAATTAAGATTACCTTCGAGACATTCCCTAGATTCATTCTCGTCCTTTAGGAAATTAATCTCATCTTCAAATAATTCTTTCAAAAGATATAGTAGATATGTCTATTGAAGTAAGAGAAACTTTCTAAAAAGATAAATCTTATATATTATCTACAATTGTTTCTATCATGTTGACTTCTCCTATTTCATAATATTTTGGTTGATTCTTAAGAATAGATATATCAATTCAATGGTTAGGTACCCAAAAGATAGTCGAAGTTGGCCACTTTTACGATTTATGATAATATTTGAGGTGTCTAAGAAAATACAACCTAATACACTACACCACAATGGGAATTTTGCAACCCCTTAATGCGACATGTTTACAACGGCTATGATCCGTTGATAATTGGCGATGGCTTTAGGCCTTGCAAATCTCTTTAGAGAATTGGTCCCCGTTGTTTCATCTTTTGCAACGGCTTTAGGCCGTTCTAAATGGGAATTGTACTTCCCTACCCCCATCCCTCCCCCCCCGGGTCAAACCAGTGCGCTCCCTTTTCTCCAAAATACACTGTATCCAAATCAGTACGCTCACTTTCCCAAAACATTCCAATAAAAAATATAAAAAAAGAAACGAGAGCAAAATCCTAAAATCAACTGTCGATCCCAAATCGAAGCTGATTTACTGTCTGATTCAAAGTGAAGATTGCGATTTCAAAAGTAGATCATAATCTCGATTGACTCAAGGTATGGAACTGCTCTTCGTTTCAATCATTTATCGTCGATCCGTTTTATTTTCTAACAATCTCGATTGACTCAGGATTTCAGTTTGTTTTCTATCGATCTAAAGGGGAATCTGAAGATTCGTTGATTTTTCTCTAAAACATTGTGTTTAAGGTTTGACTTGAGTCTGGATCCAACTATAAGACCAAAGAATCTTGTTGAGTTGTATTTGACTTGAACTTTGTTGCTAGTTGGTAGGAGAAATTTAATGCACTTTTGCTTTGATTCATCTGTGTGGTTGTGTTTATGGCGAGTATTTTTTTCTTTTGTTTGTTGTTTGGTGGCCTTTTTTGAGTTATGTTTTGTATGCACATGTTTCAAAGACGAGGTATGCTGAATGCGAAGCTTGTGGCTGTTTTTTATGTGATGGGCTAGTAGTTGTCAGTTATCTGAGTTCATGTATTTTCGTCTGGTAACTTATGCATACACATAGAGTGAAGTGAGGCATTTCGGGTTTCTTATCAAAACTATCAGATTTCTTGATACCTTTCCTTCTTGAAACCAGTCATATTTTTTGGCAAGTTGGTTATTTGGTTTGTATAACTCGTTCCTTTTCATATTTCTCATAAAAGTTCGGTGTTTACACGATATTTGTGATTACAAACCATTATTTTCTTTTACCTATTTTTTTTTTGTCCTTGTATATACACTCGTAGCTTTTCAAGAGATAAATAAAAAATATGAAAATTCTTTATTTTTTCTTAGGGATTAAAATATCGCTTAGTTCCTACGAAGGAAAATTTAGGTTGATTTCTTTTATAAGTTTCAGAATAAACTCTTGTAACCACTTGCAGTAATCTATATTCAGCTTTACTATTTTCTTTGTCTTTCATCTAGATTCAAATTTACACATTATTTCATCTATTACTGTATTCATATTTTACATTTAAATACACGAATTTGGAGCTTGTAGTTAAGTCTCACATTTACAAATAAGTCTATCTTATAATTAACATAAAAATATCATAGTTCTTAACATGTAAAACGAAATGGGAATTTAACGACATAATGTATCACCGTAATAAAAGATATACAATTTATCTTTTCACCTTAAAAGCATCCCAAATCTTTGGATCTACTCCTAATTGCAATACACTTTCTTTTGTAATTACCCATTTGGAATTACAATTGATATATATATATATATACATATACATATATATATGTATGTATGTATATGTGTGTGTGTGTTTGTAGGTGTGTGTATGTATATATGTATGTATTAAATTAAATTTGGTTCAACTGAAAAGAGATTTGGATTTTAAACTAATTAATAATATCAGACTCAAGAGTTTACCTTTTTGGTTGAAACTCTTTTATTTAAACAGACTAAAACTTCTAATTCTTTATATTTAATTCTCCTCCAGTTTAAAACGAATCTAAGAATCCTAGGCCAAAAATATATTTTTAGAAGTTTCAGAGGAGAAGAAAGAATGACATAGCTTTCCGTGCTCCTCAAAAAATAATGAGCTAAAAGTGAAGCCCTATAGGGTTATTTATAAAGTTTCAATTCGTCGTCACTTCGCTTGCACACACAGCACTGCGGGGCAAATCTGTTTCATTTACCAAATACATGGATAGTGTTTTTTTAAGTTTTGTTACGGTGCTACTTAGCAGCGTTACACGTTTAAGGTTTGACTTGAGTCTAAAACAAAGATAAATTGTTTTGTTTAATAGTTTGAACGTGGCAGGATAATTGTTTTGTTTAATCCAGTCGTAAGAACTATTGGATTTTTTGGTCTTACAGTTATTCTTTTTATGTTATTTTCAGAATTTATAGCATTGCATAACTGGAAATAGATCACAGTCCTATTTCTATCATTTGTTTAGTCGTATTAATTATTAGTAGCATTCTTGATTCTGCGGCGGATTTCTAAAATATTACAGCTTAGCTCCACTATAACAATCTAGTTTTCCTAGTTGAATCTTAGGCAATATAAAGATCTTTAGTGATATCCAACGCTTTGATGCCGACATGTCCCTATCATTTTAGTTTCGCCAAACCAGGTTTAAAAGTGGATGTAAATTTGAAATATATGCAGTTTTGGTAGAAAAGCACGACCATCCGAATCATTACAACGACTTACAAACAGTACTCTTGTCTGCATTAATGAATCATGCATTGTTATGGCAAATATAACTCTAGCTTTATCAGTAGCCAGGAAGAATATAGTGTTCACATTAAGCCTAGAAACTCAAGTCTAATTCTGAATCTAGAACCTTAACAGCACATCACACATTATAGTGCACCTCCTCCAGGTCCATGTTTCTGTTCAAGTCAACTGTTCTAGTAAATGATTGGCACAGATGATACATGCAGTTTTGAAATAGGATGAAGGATTTTTTTTTATGAAATAAATCAGTTTTAAAGATGAAGGATGCATGTTTTTATGGACGCATCTGCAAATTTATTTAAATTGGCTTTCATTTCAATAAAACCAAAAAAGTGCATTAATGAAGACAATAGAGCCGTTACAATAGAGCCGTTAGAGTGTGAACACGTTTTTATCATATTTAGCATGCTTTGTCATTATCTAGCCGTTAGGCTCATGCATACTTGGTATATTTAATACTAGCCGTTATGCTCATACATATTTGGTATATTTTGTACTAGCCGTTGGGCTCATAGCACTATATATATGTGCACTTTGTATCATGTTTTGTATCAATAAAAATTGCAATTGTTCCTCTCTAATAACTCTCCTCCTCATCCCTTAATATGTATCAGAGCGGGTTTAATTCGTGCGCACAATGCCACACTTATCCACGTCACCCAATATAAAGGTCCACATGTTAGGCTCATGATATGTCACACGTGCGGGGGCGTGTTGAGACAAGTCCCACATTGGGGAATTTGTAAAATGAATCCTGTATAACTATAATGAGTTCACCCTTCACATTGCCAATTGGTTTTGTGATAATATGGGGGCTCCATCATTTCTTCTTCATGCATTACATTTGTTTGCACTTGTTACATATATATACAAATATATGTATAGTGTTTATTCCTTACTTTGGAAATTTTGCTAATGTTTATTCCTTACCTTTAAGTTCAAAGGTATTTTTTGTTTTAGCTTTTGCTTATATAACTATGTTTTAAAGAGTTCAGTAATTTTGATGTTAGATGGCTTATTGCAATTGGTGTTACCGTACTTTACGAATATTAAATGCTTAATCATAGAAGAATAGATTTCTTCAATTTTTTTCCTTTTAATTATAATTTCAGAAGAAAAAAAATTGGTTCAGCTGATTGTGGTAGTCGTACACTGGTTGGAAGATGGACATAGTAATTCCTATTTTTATGCATAGTATAAGAGTATATAGCAAATTACAATGATTCTTCAAGAAATTTAAACTTGTCGAGTCAAAAAAAGTAAGTGGAAAAAGGTGGCATTTCATTTTCTTTTTACCTCTCAATGTTAATCAATAGAAATTGCAGTCATGGCCACTAATAGAACTTTGCTGTAATCATACCTCGGATCAATTATATATTTTTTTTCCAATCTAAAAGATGATTACAAGCTTAGGCCTTGTAAGAACTGTAGAGTTTTTTTTGTGATCATCTTGGCGGTATAGTAATGCTTAACAACCACATTTATTTCATTTTCGTTACTAATATTGGTCGAAATTCAATTCTAGTGGTTTTGCATACAGATTCCTACTTCTGAAGTTGTCATAAGAAAAGTCCATGTAAAAATAGATAAAATTCATAATTTTTCTTTCATTAGAAAACGCAAACTAATTTGTTGGTTTTGATAGAAAATACATTTTAAGGTTCGCTAAGTTTTTAAAAATTCAAAGAATCTAAGGTGGTGTTTGATTTACTATATTTAGTTTTTAAAAATTCAGAGTAATATTCTAACTATAATTTTAGTTAATAACTGAATTTTTTCACCATTATCAATCAATTTTAACTTTTTTCTAAAAAGAAATCTATTAGAAAAGTGCATGATATCTTGTAATTTTCATTGTTTCAAAGATATAAATCTATTACAGTTGGTTACCAAGGGTTTTGATTTGAAATTTGATAATTGAAACCAAGTGTCTTGTCTTAGTTAAAACTGAGAGAACAATTTTTAATTGAGTTTATTGCTCAGATTTTAACTGAGCTTACCGCTCAGTTTTCACTAAGCAAAGTACTCGGTTTACTGAGTAAAGCACTCAGTTTATTGAGCTTCGCCTCTTTGTTAATACTTAAAGTTCATCGCTCAGTAAAAAAAAGGAGCTCGCTCACTTCAAAAGAAAAACTGAGCTCGCACTGTAGCATATGAAATTTGTGTACCACACGACTAGATATACAATATATTGTTTGTTTTGTACAAATTAGATACTTTATGTTAACTTTAGACAAATTTTTCGATTTACACAGATAAGAAATATTACACTTGTAACATAGTGTTTGTTTATTATGATTTATGTCCTTATATCTTATCGTTTGTTTATTATAAAAAAATAAATCTGTTAACACAAAGTTAAATTTTTGTTATTTTATATATAACTCTATCTCTATCTAACTTTGGACCAAAAAATTGCACATCAGTTTTGAGGGAGTTGTACCCAGGACCAATGAAATAAATTAGACACATCCCATCATTCATACAACTCTAAACCTTGATAATGAAAATCATTTTATGTAATCTTAATGTTTGCTCAAGAAATGATCACAACAGATTGCATGAGAACTATTCTCAACCCTTCACTAGAATACATTTCAAAGTCATCCGAGTAGTCCACAAGCGAACACCCCACACACCAAGTGACCCAATTATCCCAACTATTATTTTCAAAATTTTGGCATATCTAATAATTCACAGCGCAGATTAATGCTGCACTAACTGAGGATCCTTTAAGAAGTGTCATAAGGAATCAAAATCATATACGTACAATTAGGGATTGAATGTTGAAAATGTACGTATATGTGTTTAAATTCATATACGTACAATTAGGGATTGAAGAGCACCAACCGTAATATTTTATATTTATATTTATAAAGCCTTAGAGAGTTTTTTCGGCCCCGTCTGATAAGTATTATATATGATCGTTATGTGAATGTTCATTTTATTAACAGAACAAACATTTATATTCATCAAATACAATATTTGTTGGATTTGTCCTTTGTATTGGACAAGTTACGAACATAATAACGAAATTAAATCTCGTAAATCATTTCATTTTAAACGGTTCTCAAAATTTTGAAAGCACTTCCTTTATGTTCTCTGTGTACACGCAATTGTGTATTTTCCAGGGAACTAAAGCGAAGTGCTACCGAAATTTTGTTGAATCATTTAAATTGAAAAGATTTACGCGATTTAATTACATTATTGTATTTGTAATGGGAGGTAGGATGACCCACCAACAAAGTGTAAATGATTCATGTACCAGCAGAATCTTTGGAATCCACTGTTCCTCTTGTAGTGTAGGTGTAAAAGTTTGAATATATCCAAAGCTCTAAAATATAGTGGAAAGCCATGGCATATTACTGAAAAGACATGAACTTAGTAACCACAACTTATATTTTTAATTTATTAAATATTAGCTTTAAAGATTGAATCAAAGTAGGGAAGGCTAATATAAAGTAGCAAACCAGTTCTATTTAGTTGCTTGGTCGAAGAAAAATAATTCATGGCCTGTTATATTTGATACACAGGTCAGTATGTCTTCTAGCATTGACAAATAGTGGATGAAAGAATCCAATCATAGAACTCCGCGATATTTGGAAGGAGTGCAGGAGTTTATTAATTTCGTTGAAGTAAATGGTGGTAATAAGGAAAACTATTCTTGTCCTTGCGCTAATGTCAAAATATGACAAAAACGATTAAATTAGAGGATATTCATTTTCATTTTCTTAGATGGGGAATTGATCAAACGTATACCATTTGGCATTTTCATGGAGAAGAATTGACGGAAAAGGAAAAACAACCCATCAGTCAAGCCATGCATGTCGATGATGGCGAATATACCAGAATGGAAGATCTAATCAATGATGCCGATAAATTTCATAATTTTCAATCGACAATGCAATTCCACGATAATTTTGACGAACCTCCTATCATTGATGTTGACTGGCAGACCGATCAAAGTATGAAGTATGAATCACTTTTTGATAAAATGGCTAATAAGACTAGTCATAATAATAGTTGGCATTGTTTTTTTGTTATTAATACGCACAACTGTTTTGATTAAATATGGGATTGCTTTGGGTAATACACGCTGACTTCCAAAATACATTAGACATATGGTCCATTATGGCTGCACTAT
Source organism: Allium sativum (assembly GCA_030737875.1). Classification (NCBI taxonomy): domain Eukaryota; kingdom Viridiplantae; phylum Streptophyta; class Magnoliopsida; order Asparagales; family Amaryllidaceae; genus Allium; species Allium sativum. The sequence goes on from JASFAX010003834.1 coordinate 38,608, forward strand.
GAAAATCGAGAAAAATTATTGAGCGAGCTGCAGGGCTAAGAGTTTCAAGTTTGTAGGCACCAGTACCACAAACCCAACATGTTATCTGTGAAAGTTAACTAAAAAAATATCATTCTGGGGAAAAAAGGACTATTACTATTTGTGTCTCAATCTATCTTTATACGATTCTATAATCACAGAGGATGCTCTTTTAACGCTTTCTTCTACGAAACAAATATACAAAGCTCATACTAAATAAATATTAAAATGTTCTAATTTCCATCCCACTCTTGCTATTACATTACCTGTGATTATTCGTTGGACTTGAGTTCTATTAATTCCCAATCTGAATGTTCGGTTTGCACAGAATCGATCTAAGAAAGCTGCACTAAAATAACAGCTCTGCATGTATATATTCGGTTTGGTTACCAAATCATAAATAAATAAATTCGAGTTTACTGAGATTTAACTTGATAGATGATAAACAGACGAGATCATATGGTAGGTCCATAAAATATAAATCTGAGAAAATTTATATGAAATGGACCAACATAAAATTAGGTTCATAAATTTATTTATAGTCAATAATTAATTTTTGAGAGCAATTTCATACAGCTAAATACTTTACAGCTAATTGCTTTGAAGCATATAATTCAGAAGCTAAAAACAGCTTACTGCTGACTAAATCTATATGTTTTTATTTCTTTTATACAATGTCAAAATTCCTATGTTTTTATTTCTTTTAGCATACATATTATATCTGTCGAAGGCTAAAATTCTTGCCATTCTCTAGAGCATTCTTCCTGTGATGCGTATTAAATATGTCAACTTGTGAAAGACAAGTGAAATTATATATTAATTATTTATGCAATATACAAGGCTGTCAGGTTGTTGCTTTCTCTACCTATGCATATATACAAGGTTGTTATTTTCTATTGAATTCCCATGCACATTGCTTTGCCCAATGAACTTAAGTTGTTGGTTATGATAAGACATTGTCAAGTTTCTATCATCGAAGCTCTTTCTACGGTGCTTATTTTATATCGTTTCCTACCTATTTCATATAACTGCGCAGTAGTTCTCTAAAGCTTACATGACAGCTGTATACATTGTTTTAAAGATGTGCTCAATCTTCTGCTTTATATAGTTGAACAGTGGTTATTTTGTTTTCTCATACCTTCACATCTCATACTGCTCTTGGGCTGTTCTTTTTTTGGCATTACTTAAAAAAAACAATTAAATATATATTCTAAAATCGCAAATGTTCTAAAATCCAAACGATAAACTTCACTATTTCATTTTCCAAAGTTTTATTTAAAATATTCTATGAACCTAGTTGTTGTTTGATCATCGTTTGCAAGTGATTTGCTAATTTTGTTTCATGTTTTATTGCAGGCTATTGCGAATCCGGAAAAAGAAATAACACGTCGTGAAGTATGGGAAAAACTCATACAAAAAAGGATGGAAGCATATCCGATTCCACTTCTCCATACTTTGTAAGTTAGCCAAATAATTGCTTATTTGAATTATTCATTATTTCAATTTATATATTAAAGCTTCATGATTAGGATAAAATTGCTAAGGCAAAGGAAGCAATCAAAGACGGTGAGGAAGAGGAGTTGTTGCTGGATGAAGACATACTTTCACAAGTTTTTGGAAAGGATAAAAGAGGTCGACCTCATAGTATTGGAACCAAGATATCAAGGACCCAAGTTAAGGCCTCTAATATTGCACGTAAACAAATTAAAACTGCTCAAAACATGGAAGATCGAATGACCAATGTAGAGGGTGCATTGTTTTCTTTAGTGGACTTGATTAAGGGAAAATATGAGAAGCAAATACCGGAAAGTGCTTCGAATGAAGGAGGAAGTAATGCATGTCACGATGCTTCGAATGAAAGACAGCTAGACAAAGACATTGGAAATCCACATAATTCTTCCGATTCGGTAAGTTTGAAGTGTGAAATCTTAAACTTTAATCAGGAGGTCCTTGCGACAGGTACAGTATGCAGAGGTTCGATGGGTTCAATTATTCAAGGAAAAGTCGTACCGCCAACGTATGAGAAGTTGGTTATGGACAACATACCGCTGCCAGATGAAAGCACAACCAAGCAAAACCATCCTCTTGCTATGACCTTTAAAGAAGTTGGAGTTGGCGGTTTTGTGTGCCATCCGAAGAATCTTATTCGATACATGTGGACACCGGTTCAAGTGCTTATTCCCAGTTTCTTGTTTTTGTGTGGTGATCATTTAGTAACTATTTGTATTTTGTGTGATCATTTAATATCCACAATATGTCATGATGTAGATCAATAATAAGGTAGAAAAAAATGGACCAGCAAATTTAGAAGAAACATTAATAGTGGTATTGAATGTGTTTACATTGATGCATTTCTGATGTTACCTAGACACATAGCAAAACACAATCCTCTTTTAGCTTTAACACGAACTTGGCTATATTATCTGAATTTTGTTTTAGACGATGTTATTACTTCCATTGTGCTTTGTTAATGTATACTATTTCAATGTGCATTACAATCAGTTTCGCTTGAGGATAATTGTTGTAATTTTAAGGGCCTTATATATAACCACAATAAGAAAATGAAGTAAATTCAAAAAATAAAATGAGAATAGTTTGACAAATATGTAAGCCATGTACAAATGCAAATCATATTCATACATCATCTACTGCGATCAATGACTGATTTACTAAAATCGCATCTAGATTAAGCAAATCAAGTTACC